>JAOTAX010117717.1:0-23303 GCA_025629825.1 Erythroxylum guanchezii | reverse complement strand
AAAATTGTTGTATTTGTGGCTTTAGATGATTTGAGAAATGGTTATATGATTGGTATGGGATTTTGATTGATGAATTGCGAAATGATGATAGAAATGCATATGAAATATGCCATGCTCATGAAATCCAGTTTCCAAAAATGTGCCATATGGGCAATATGTTTCAAGTTCATGAATTACATGTTATGTAGGTTTGTGGTGGTCTGTTCTGTCAGTCAATTGCACTTATCTAAAGGCTTCTCCCGCCTGCCCACTAGTGGCATGGAGCTCCCTCGCGGACTCCCATAAGTTTACGGCTACGCAAAACCACTTGGTGGGATTGCGATAGTACGTTCTATTCACGGCTACACAAGACCCTTATGGGAAATGTGTAGTGCTTTTGGTTACGGATCCACCCAAACCATTATAATGTATTTATATGTTTTCAAGTGATGATAAGTTTGATGATTGTTTGACTTGTGTGAAGTGTGAGCTTGCTTGACAAGTTGACAATTTTGAGAAATGAAGTTTTATGGATTTCAATGAGGTTTTGCTATAATCATGAAAGTTTCAAATGGCTTTTGCTTCTTATTACCGTTTATAAAATTGTTACCCATGAGCTTTCGAGCTCACCCCCTCTCTTTCCCCATCTTCAGGTGATGAGCAAGAGATCTAGTGAAAGTGAATCAAGACATAAATCCGAATTTGCATGTTTTGTTTGTTATGGAATAATTGATGTAAAACAAGGCTTCAGATGTAATTTGAGAATTATTTGGTTTTGCATGCTTTGTATATTGGATTTTGGTATTTGATGATGTAATGTGGCTTGGAAATGCCATTGAAGTTTGTAAACACTTATTTTTATGATGTTAATGAAATATGGATTTGTATATGGATTTGAAAAATGAATTTGTGTATGGATGATGAGTTGATGAACTTTGAATATGAACTATTGCTATATATATAAGTGAATTATGGAAAAGAAAGATAGGATTTGTGGTGAATGATAAGATGTTATTTGAATATGAGGAGTCATATGAATTGAGGTTGAGTGTTGGATGAATTGCAATGGGAAGTTGAATTGTTAAGAATGATGTTACATGAGAGGAAGTGAAGTTAGGGTAAATTTCAAGTTTTCATAAGGGCAAATTGTGTTCTGAATTCAAAGGAAAAATTGTATCAATCTAGGTATAATTAGCCAAAATTACCTTTATGAAAGTTGTAGTTCATCTTTTTAGCTTTTCGACGTTATAAAGTTTGTAATTTTTGGATATCGGAATGAAAAGATATGATTATTATAAGAGAAGATGCTGCATAGGAAGTTTAAACATGACAATCATGGTGAATGATGAGAGTGTGTGTTTGTGATGAGCAATTTGAGTTGATTTTTGGGAGTTGATGCACCCAAATTGAAAATTGAATGTTTAGGAGTGTTATTGCATTAGAAGAAGTGAAATTGAGAAGATTATGAGTGAATATGGTGTTAGATTGGATGTAGGAAGCATAGGACAGGGTTTGGAGGGGTTTAGGAAACCCCCATGTTCGTTTAACAGATCTTTACAGGTCAAAAAGGACCCCTAGCATCGTCCATTTCCATTTAATGGACCTTTTCGGGTGAAAAAGTTCTCTTTGGCCGATCATTGTTCGTTAAACGGACATGCATGTCTGTTAAACGGACATTCACGGGACAACTTCAGGAAATCACAAATTTTGACCCTTTTAGAGACATAATCTCACTTTGTGGTCTTCATGAAAGTTTTATATCTCGAAGTCTTCTTTCCAATGGTCTAAGAACAAAATCAAATCGACATTTTTAGTGAAAGTTATGACAATCGCGCCAAGACATGTTACTGCATGATTGAGGGTATAAACATGTCTGACTCTTTTCGCCATAACTCCCTCATCTGACCCCCAAATGAGGCGATTCTTGAAGCGATAGCTTCCTAACACATGTATGTACCTTGCCAAAAAATTGGTAGCTTTTGGAGTTGTTTTGAGAAAGTTTGATGGAAAGAAAATGAGGAATTGATTGGGAGAGCATGATTAGGGTATGAACACCCTTTAGCTTTTTAAGCATATCTTGATCTATAGAGCTTCGATTAAGATGGTTTTTAATTCAAAACAAAATAGAGACCTAGATCTACGATTTCTTAGAAGAACTCAAATTGAAATTCTGGTTTGCAGATTTCCAAATAGGAGAAATGAGTTTAAGCATGGTGACTGATTTGTATGGGCACGCCTTTGACCAAATTGTGAGAAAATTTTTGGGATGTTATGAGCAAGAAGATGAATCGATGATGGTTAAAGAGATTACAAGTAACCACGCTCAGTATTATGGTATTATGAAGAGTTAGATTCCAGAATCAAGTGGGATCCAGATGTGGTTTGATTTCGCAAGCGTTGGAATTCGGAAACAAGCGGGGTCTAACATTGAGGGTGGTCATGGAAATTGCATTGGATTAAGCTCACGTTTCATGATCCGAAGTTGGGCTCCGAAAACGATGTCCAACAATAGTTACTCACTGAGTTCGCAAAACTCACCCAAAATTTGCAATATTTTTCAGGCTCAAACGAGCACCCTATTAGACAAACGGGAGTATACCTACAGCATTCAAATGAGAGATAGAGGTCGGGATCAGATTGCATCTGCATTTGTATATTCTTATTTTCGTGTAAATTTGTATATTCTGCGATCTCTATACATTGTGTATTCAAATATTTCTATGTGTAATAACTGGTGAAAAATTAGAAATGCTTTGTAAAAGAGATTGATCCATGTGTATTAATAATTATGATTTTGACTTTTATGAAATAAAAGTATGGGTCGGTTTGATTACTAATTTCTGCATACTTGTATGATAAATGTGAAATTTTTTTTGCTGAGTTTTCCAAAGTTTGACTGCTCTAGCTTGCCACCTTTGCGAGGTACGCACTCGGACATCGCTCAGGATGTTAGGTATGTGTCTTGTGAGAGTGGAGTGCTATATATTTGATATGTTTGTTAGTGATGGAAACCAAATAAGTGAAGACAGAAGATGAAGCATGCATGGGGTGTATGACAGTGTCATGATTGTGACACCTTTGTCACCCTACAATGTAAGGATCATGACACGTATGTCACGGTCGTGACAGACACCTCCCAGTCGCTAGATTTTTCATCTGTTTTGAGTTTTGGGGACAATTTTGGAACTGATTGAAGGGTAAAACCCTAGCTACACTCCCAAAAACCTTAGAAACTATTTAAGAACATAAAACACTAAAAAGAAGGCAGCCACCATTTTGAAAAATTGGATCAAACAAGGAGGATAAAGAAGAACATTAGTAATTTCCAGAACAAGTTCCAAATCAAGTTTTTCTTACTTTCCTTTTGTCATTTTCATTAAACTTTATATGTAAACTAGATTCTAAGATGTTATTTACATTTATGATGTTCTAAATTTCTAGATTAGGGTTTGTTCTTAAGTTTTTTTGTTTCTTTAATATTTATTGATTCAATACAATTTCAACGTTTTGTTAATGGTGCATACATATACTTTAGCAATAAATCAAGAGAGTTAGTCAAAAGTTATCTAATTAGTTTTTGCAACGGGATTTGGTGAATTAATATATCATACAATTAATAAATCAATTATCATTCAAAAAGAGATCTTGTGTGAGAACTTGGTTATTCGATAGATATCTTTAGAACTAATTGAAAATATTAGGGAAAGAGTTGCGTATTAAGAGATTGCGATTTCGGAATTTTCAAATTCAATCAGGGTTAATTGGTTAGGTCTTGAGAGAGAGTAATCAAAGTCTTCTAAAATTTAAAATAGACACATAATTGAATTAGTAATCATTAGGGAAGCAAAATAATGAAAGAATAAATCCTATGCATTCATCTTTGATCATCCTTAATTAATTATGGCAGTTGAATTGTTATTTGATTAATTTTTAATTTTATTTATTTGCTTTAATTTTTGTTATTTATTTTCATTCAATTTATATCTCACTACCTTGGACAAAGTTAGGTTCACTTGGTTTTAACTATTTCCTCGTGGGATCAACACCTTCAATACTACAAGTTTAAAATATGTATACTTACCAATATTGAGAGCTTTATTAGAGGTAAAACTTGCTCAATAATTTTTTGACGCCGTTGTCGGGGAACTAGTTTAGGATTATTTGAATTCCTTTGTTCTAAGGGATTTTTTTGCCTTTCTTGTGTCCGTGCTATTGCCTGAACATAAGAATTACTTAGAGTTCAAGCAAGGTTGAAGGCACTCCAACTCTTGGTATCACAAGACAAGAACATGAAATTCGAAGAGCGAGAAGCCAAGAAGAGGTCAAAAGAATGATGCAGGAAGAGTATAATTAAGGAGACTAGCAGAAAACTTTAATGGATTTCATGAGACCAAGGTTTAACGCTGCACATCAAGGCATCATTCGACCACCGATGCAATTATCATCATTTGAGATCAAGTCAGCTTTGTTGAACATGTTGCAAACCAATGTGCAGTTTTATGGGTTAGTTAATAAGGATCCTAATCCCATTTGGTAAATTTTCTAAAAAAATGTGATACTTTCCAATATAATAGAATGTCAAAAGATACCATTCGGATGAGGCTCTTTCCTTTTACACTAAGGGATAGTGCCAAGGCATGGAATCACTCTTTAAACCCTACAAACATTACAATATGGGACCAGTTGGTTTGTGCAATTTTAGACAAGTAGTTCCCTTTATCAAAGATAATGAGATTGATAAAAGAGATTATGAATTTCCAAAAAAATGATGGGGAGTCCCTATACGAAGATATGAGTGTTACAAGGACTTATAAAGGAGATGTCCTGACCATAATCTACTAAAGGAATTTCTATTGCAAACATTCTATTACGGAGTTAATCCACCCACGAAGGGCACATAGATGAAACTTTTGGATGATATCTCATATGGAAGACAGTTAAGGAAGTGGAGGATTGCTAGAAGAGATGGTAAACAACAACTTTCTTTGGATGTTAAACAGAAGTAGATAGAAGTAGACTTTACAAGATCATAAGGGAGTCATTGCTATAGATTCAACGACAATTATGCAGGCTGAGATAGATAACTTAACAAGACAACTGAACAGCTTGCAAGCCTCTTCATCCACTCCAATTAGAGGAATTAAGCATGGATGCGAGTTATGCGGACAAGTTAATCATGTTACTGATTATTATTTTTAATTCAAAATAACAATATGGAGCAACTCAACTACATGGACACATAATTCGGTCGAGAATGAGGAAACAACCATTATTCTAACACTTAAAACTGTGGGTGGAGGAACCAACCAAAATTTTCTTGGTCAAACAATGTGGGTAATAAATTAAAAAATCAATAGTCGCCTGGATTTCAATAAAATAATTCCAATGCTAATGACTCTAAATTGGACAAAATCATGGACAAGCTCATGATCATGGATGAAGCTCATAAGAGGATGGAAGGGAAGTTCATAACCATGGATGAAGCCCATAAGAGGCTAGAAGGGATTTTGAGCAAGTAACTAAAAATCATGCCTCGTCCATTCATAACTTAGAGGTCCAAATGAGTCAACTGGCGAATGCATTGTCAACAAGAAGTGTGGGGAGTCTCCCGAGCAATATTGAAGCAAACCAAAGGGAGCAACTCAAGGCAATCATTGAAAATAGCACGTTGTAACACTATGCCAAAATAAAATAGACTTACTACTATGGTAGTGTTGAGTTTAGGTCGATCCCACTGAGAGTGTGTATAAGTTATTTGAAATGAAATTAAAAGGTGTCTAGGTTATGAAGGGGTTAGTTTATCGAATAAGAAAATAAAATGAAACGAAACTAGTAAAGACAAATTAAAGAAAACATGCAAAAATAATGATAAATGATAAACGTGTTAGGGACCCAGTTCTTTGGTTCAGTCTTGGCCTATACTTAATTAAACATATTTCATTGAATTGTTATCTTCACATCTCTCTTTAAACTATTGTTCGTAGATTAACAACGAGCTTTGTTAATCCTGGTTTTTCTTTAGGTCATAGCTAATTAAGAAGATCTTGTTAATTAAGCCTAGCTATCAGATAACTTAGGAGACACTCTCTAATCTTAATCAGGCAGCTAGCTTACAAATGAGAAAATAGACCAATCTAAGCAATAATCACACAAGCTCGGACTATTTAACCTAGGTTACATTATCCTTAACGATTTAATATCGTTAGTTGCCACATATAACTTCAAAAACGAATATTACGTATCACATTCAAATTCTAGCAATAGGTTTTCATAAAAAATGACTTAATAGAGCATCAAAATCATTCTCATACAATACCCAATCAATACATACAAGAACACTAGAAAAGCACTAATTCTTGGATGACCTTTCATGAAAACTAGAAAAGCACTAATAGATGTTTATGAAGGCAAATTGCTTCTTCAGATTGGTGATGAGCATGTGGAGTTTAGTATGAACAACGATTTGAAACATTCGAAAGAAATAAGCTCTTACATGAAAATAGACATAATGGATGAGTATATCAAAGCGTAAGAGAAGAGCTACTTTGAAGAAATAAGTTATGAGGAACAGGTGACAAAGAATATAGAGTTTGAGGAATATACAAAAGTCCCTATTCAATAAGTTTAAGCAGAAGAGTGGATGATGGTGATTGCAGAAGAAGATGAGCAATTCACCTTCTTACAATACAAACTGTTTGATTCCATCAAAGATCCATAGGATTTCATCATTCCCAATTATATTGATAGTTTGTTATCAGAAAGGGCATTATAAAAATTAATTGGATTCTTCGATTCGATTGATTATATCCTGTTCATTATCTCCTAACATATAACCTATTTATAGGCTACAAAATAGTTTTTTAGAGAAAAGAGTGGTAGCAAACTACCCATAATTGATCTCGGCTGAACTTTGAAGGATGTAAGGTCAAGCTAATGACCATAACTTAGCATGCTCGATAGTTAGATTGCAAATGTTGTGTAGTTAGGTTTGTTTTGAATTCTAGTAATTAGGTTTTAATTTTCATGTTCTTGGAATGGTTTGGATTGCTAATTTTCTTTTTTTTTGAACTGGTTATAAGTTAGGGAAGCAAGCTTAAGGGTCAAGTGAATAAATAGAAGATGATGATGAGGAAAGCTAGGGGAAGGTCTTCACTTTGGTCTTCGATAACAACAAAATGCTGAAGGAGTTGGTGCAAGAACAGTGATGACATCAATAAAACATCAAGAAGATTTACAAATACTTCACTGCTCAAGGTGTTTGCATTCCGTCTACAGTACCCTCACCACCTTGATAACCTTAATGGGTTCCATGCTTTTGCACTTTTATTTATATCATTGGTTGTCATTTTTATTTGTATATATGTGTTTTGTTTTCTCACATTAAGGATAATCTGATCTCTAAGTATGGGGAGGTTTGTGCATTGCCATGTAATATGTGTTTGAATTTTGCATAACATATTACTAGTTTTTGATTAACTTGACATAGTGTGAGCACATGTATAAATTGTGTGAATGTGTCAATGGAAATAATTTGATGGAATTAGTTTGGCTTTGAACATAGTCATTTAATTTACAAAGGCATATTGATTTGTGAATTTTATGTTTTAAGTATCTTTGGTTGAATATGCATGTTAATTAGGATATGATATTCATTTAGTTATAAGCACCAACCATGTTTCATCTTTTATACAAATAACTTGATCTAAGACTCTCGTTATTGGTTCCTTAGGTCTCACTAACTTAAAAATATCCTTTTCACCATGTTTAGTATCCAAACATTAGTATAGTTTCTCGTAAGCTCTACTTTTAGCTCCTATGATTATTTTCTTCACCCTTTTCTTTGTCAGTTTATAACTTTCTCTATTATCTACTCTCTCCACGTTTGTGGTGCTATCTAATAGAGCTTTATAAGTGGCCTTCTTGATCTTAAGTTTTTCTTATACAACTTCATTCCACCATCAAGACTCCTTCTTACTACTCCTAGGCCCTTTAGAAACACCCAAAGTCTCTATAGTTGTATTCCTTACAAGAGTAGCAACTCTCTCACATTTGGTTAGCATCTCCTACCAATTTCCATTCTTCTATCCCTAAATTGTTTCACCGTATCCCCTTTCAAATTCCACCATCTGACTCTACTACACCTTTTAGGTCTTCTCTCCTTCCTCTAAATTTGAATAATAAGATCCAAAACCAACAATCTATGCTGAGTTGGCAAGGAAGAATTAGGTATCAGCTTGCAATCTTTACAACTAGGTTAATCACTTCGCCTTATGAGGAAGTAGTCAATTTGAGTTTTCTTGGTTCTATTCTTAAAATTCACTAGGTCCTCCTCATTTTTCTTCAAAAAAGAGTTGGCTTCTTAAAAATAGAGTTAGCTATCACCAACTAAAATGCTACTGTGAAATCCAAAAAAATAATCCCACTATCATTCCTTTCGCCATACTCAAAACCCCCATTAGTTCATGAATATACATTCGAGGTTGCTCCTATATGACCATTAAACTCTCCTCCTAGAATAACTCTTTCATCAAAAGGGATTTGTTGAATCACCTCATCTGGCTCCTCCCAAAATTTGCACTTAAGTTGTTCATCCAACCCTACTTAAGGTGCATAAGCACACACTACATTAAAAAGACACCATTCACCATAATCTTTAAGGACATAATCATATCATTAGTCTTTTTGACTACCACAACATGTTGTATAAGTTCTTGACAACTAAGATACCTACCCCATTCTGTCGTCTCGAACACCCTAAATACCAAAGTTTAAACCATTAATTTCTTTTACTTTGGCCTTTGTCCACTTTGTCTCCTAGAAGCATGCTATATAAATCTTATAATTTTCTAAAGTCTCCACTAGTTATAAAGACTTCACTATAAAGGTCGATGTTTCAAGAACAAATCTATAATCCATTAACATCTTTTCTTCTTCTAGACCTAAAACTCATCGAAGGACTAACCATTGATCTATCATCGGAAGTCAAAGTCAGCTCTCCTACCCTAATGTCTAATACAAGCTAAAGAAAATAAGCATAACAAACCCCTAAACTACTCTAATAATACTCAAGAAAGGAAACAAAGATTGATATTGAATCTCAAAATTTGCACCACAATAAACAAATGTGAAAACCTCAAATACACATGACCTCACATCAAACTAAATTAAAAGAATAACAACTACATATCTATAGACTACTAAACACGCTATTGAACCATTAAAAATAACTAACAAAATATTAAACTCTAGGAACAAAAAAGAACTTTAAAACTTTTAATGGATTAATGAATAATGAAAACTAGAATCCCAACACTTAAAGAGCAATACATCAACCAATAATAAACACATTTTGAAACCAATCACAAGTACATTTAATATAAAAGAAACATTTATGGGATAATAATTAGTCAAAAAAGAAATAACAAATCTATTTGATATATTTAAGAAGCCAATACCAACTTTGTACTTTTTAATGGTAATTAGCACCGTTAATCAAAAGATGCCTCTATTATAGGACTCACTATGATTCAGCCTTTATAGATGCTAGGTTAAAAGCTCCTCTGTTTACTTCTTATTCCGATAGGAATACTCCAAATATCCCAATATTAAAAGTCAATAAATGTAATACATGTAATAAGTTTTTTTAAAAACTAAATAAATAAATAATTAAGAAAAAATCTAATAGAAATCTTCTTGAAACTTAAAGAAATGTTGAATGGGAGGGAGGGGACCTTTTGCTTTATCAAACAGGTAGTTTCCAAAAACTTGGGAAATGGTCAAGGTGGCACGTACAGTTCACTGCGCGCATAGTACTCGGGAACTGTCTGTTTTGAAGTGAGAAGTAGTAGCTTTGATGCAAGTTCTAATGCTGAGAGGGAGGCTTGGTGGCAAGCCTGAAAACACGAAGGTTGTGTTGCCTCTCAAATTATGTATGTTGAGATCGTATGGGGATGATCATTTTGGAATGGTGAAGTTAAGAAAGGAAGGCAAATAAGTGTTAAGACATTATTGGAGTATATTGAGAGCTCTAACAAAAGCCAAGAAATAATTATTGAGATATCGTATCCAATTCTTGTAGGGATCAATAGTTTTCACTTCAGGTGTTGATAGGATCACACATAAAACGACTATGCAAAAAACTCACTTGGTGGCTTTTTAACTATGGTAATAAATGTGCATAAAATCCATCTTAAATATTGGTCATTTGAGGGTTTAGGTTACTTGGCTAGTTATATTGGAACTCCCTTAACTATAGATGACAACACTGCAAATATAAAAAGAGTAGGTTATACAAGAGCATGTATTGAAGTGGAGCACAAGTAGAGTATGCTAGAAAGTATTCCTATCTTGAAGTTTAGGTCTATTGGAGAATTGATGGAAGACAAAATTGTGTTATCTTATCCATGGAAGCCATATATGAAACTTGTTACTAAAATGTGGATCCCAAGAGAAAATGTTAATGAAGTAGTCAATGAAATAAAGCAGCATTCAAGTGCACCCAAAGCAATGCAAAATGATTGTGAAATAGAAAATGCTAAAATTCATCAAGCAACTCATCCAGCTAACTCAAGAAAGACAATTAACAGTCATATAGAATTAAATGAAGTAGAAGTTATTAAGATTGTTAACTCTAATGACAATCATAGCTATGAAGAAGATATGGGTAGTAAGCATACTATATCCTCATCTGATAGTTATGAATTAGAGGATAAGGCAAAGAACTAGCAGCATGTGACTTTAATTGAAACTCAACAAAATATTGCAAAAGAAAATATGCAAGAGGCTATTTCTTAGTTTCAACTGAATAAGGCAAAGGAAATTATGAACGGAAAAAACAATCAAACAATCAGTTATGTTGTAACTGAATTAACATAAACTGATAGAGCAGTTACCCCAAGTTCTATTAATCATGTTAATAAAGAGGGCAATAATGAAACAAGAATGTAGCATGAAGAGGGCAGGCAACAGGGACTAAAATTCATAAAATAGGAGAAGGAATAAGTCCTCTCAATCTTAATGATTAGCAAAGTATGGAATATTAGGGGACTAAATTTTCTCAATAAAAAAACTAGCTTTAAAGGATTATTTTCAAACTAGTCAGTCTTGTTTTGTTGTTTTGGTGTAAATCAAAATCAAAGAGGAATTTTTTCTAAATGGGATAAAATTTATCTTAGTATATTAGAAATCCTTAAACAATCACTCTAAGCATTCTAATGGAAGGAATATAGTAGTAATAGATCTATCTCACCTTGTTCTCTCCAACTGCTACTGTACTAATCAACTAATTCATTGTTAACTTGTTCTAAAGTTGCTTGAGATTCCTATAGCTATAACTATTGTTTATGTTACTAATTGGGAATTTCAAAGGGTTAACTTATGGAAAGACTTGTAGGATATTGATCTAAACATATCAATTCCTTGGATGGTGGCTGGGGATTTTAACTATTTATTATCTTCTTCTGAAGCCTTAAGGGCAAGGAAAGTTACATACCAATACTAAAGAACTAAATACATTAGATTCTTCTCATGGACTTGTTGATCATAGATATCAAGGGCCTATATTCACTTGGAACAATCATCAAAAGGGCAATAGAAATGTTCAAAGAAAGCTAAATAGGTGCTTAGTAAACAACAGCTGACTAAACAACAACTGACTAATCAAGTAACTGAAAGCTATGTAGTGTTTGACGAACCACTATTTTCTGATCGTACTCCTATTATGATATTTATCAATGGTAGCTTGATCAAAGGAAGATCACCTTTTAGGTTCTTCAACTCCCTAATAAAACACTCTCAACTGATTCAACTATCATAAATGTTGATGGTATAAATCTAAAACTTTCCAGTGTGTTAAAATGCTAAAATATATCAAAGCTGAATGTATTAAGCTCTTTAATCTTAATACAAACCCTTTGAATTTCAGTAAAGAGCAGGTCCTCAAGAATCTATCATTGACCTAGAAGCTTTTAGTCAAGAATCCCACTAATTCCTCACTTTTGAAGAAAGAGAAATAAGAATTGTGCAATTACTTATAGTTCATTGAGGTATATAGAGGGCAGTTGAAACGAAAGTCCAGGATCCAATAATTGCAACAGGGAGATAGAAACTCCAAATACTTTTTTAGTGTGATTCAAGGTAGGAAAAACAAAAACATGATAGTTTTCTAGAGAATGAGAATGGAATGAAGATAAATGGGCAAGAGGAATTGAAAAGAATGGTCAGAAGTCACTTTCAAGCAATAATTGGGGCATCTACTCACACTACAAGTCTTTCTAGCTTTCTAACTAGTCAAATGGCTAGTTCTATCAATTAAGATCAAGAGTTTGCATAAAAGAGGTGTTATTTTCATTTCTTCCAAATAAGTCTCCTAGTTCAGATGGCTTTAATGCCCAGGTTCTTTCAAGAGACATGAAACCTTATGCAATTACTGGTTACTAAAGCAATAAAAGAGTTCTTTAATAGTGGCAAGTTACTCACTAAAATTTACAAGACATTCCTTGTTTTGATGCCTAAGGTCCCCAATCCAAAGATGCTTAATGATTACAGACCAATAATCTTGATTCGTGTCAAATGCATTAGAAAATAAACGTAACTCTACACACTAAGATTTACAGCAACAGTGAGTAGAGATTGTATCCATAGGGAGTGTTTATGTAGCTTTTGCAATGAAAGAAATTAGTGTTTAGGATATAGGGCTTTTAGTTAGGTGCAAATAATAAAATAAAGTAAAATTGAACTAAGGAAAACAAATCAAATTAAAAAGCATCAAAACGTGAAATAGATGAATGAGTTTGGAATCTCGTTCTTAGTTCAATCTCAACCTATATACAAATAAACATACTTCAATGTCTTGTTATTCTCACATCTCTTATAGAAACTATTAATCATAGGTTAATAATAAGCTCTGTTAACCCTGGTTTTCCCTTAAGTTATGTTTAATTAAAACAAGCTCTTTAACCAAACCTAGTTATTGAATAACCTAAAACAAGCCCTCTAGATTTAGTAGGATAGATGCATTATAAACTAGGAAAACAAATTAATCTAGGAAACAACAACACAATCTCATATCATTTAACCTATGTTACATTATCCCTAATGATTCAACACCATTAGTTGCCCTAAATGAATCTAAAACACAACTATTACTTATTGTATTTCATATTCTAACATTGGGTTCATACATAAACAATTAAACGACAACTATAATACTAATTATCCATACATGAATACCCAAATCAATAAGTAAAGGATAATATAAATGACCCCTAGAGAGAGAAAGAACAACAATAAACAATGAAGATATACCCAAATTTGTTCTTCGGCTTCAATTTCACTTCCAAATTAGAAGGAGGAGGATTAGCCTTCCATAGATCCCCAAAGAGTACATGATCTGCCCCTTCATAAAGTCCTAAAACAATTCCATGTTTGTTTGGTCGCCTAAAATTTCAATTTATAGCAAAAACTAGGTTTTTGGGTATATGCACAGTTAGGTGCACGACTGTGTGTCCAACTGTGCAACCTAAAAAAAGATTTTGCGAAGATACACAATTGGATACACGACCGTGTATCCAACCTTTCAACCATGTAAGTACAAAAAGTATCTTCTAGTTGTATACACGATCATGTAAGTAGATACACGACTGTATATCTCCCAGGTCTTGCTGAATTGTTGTTCTTCTTGTAATTTTTTGTCCAATCCTCACCCTAATCCATCTCCTTCTTGTTTCACAAGGGCAATTGAGTTTGAACATCAAGATGTTGACTCAAAGAATGCGCTTTAAACTTATTTTAGCTCTTAAACTTCCAAATCATACCTAAAACCAAATGTGAACCAAAATGAGTTTCTTAAGAATTTCACAATAATAATTACTAAATGCTAAGGAGTGAATGTATAAACAATTAAGCACACGTCAAATTCCCCCACACTTAGCTTTTGACCATCCTCGAGCAAAACAACAAAATCAAAGTCACAAAACAAAACACTTCCACATTTTCCATATTTTCTAAGAATATACAATCATAAGAAAAGATGAATAACTTTCAGAACTATGACAAGAACTAAACATTAAATGCTTTTATTCATGATCAATCAACAATCATCAACTTTAGAAACTGAGTAATCTAGTGGTAGACTTGGATAAAGTATGTGTAAATAGCATTGATCCATAGGCACACTCAAACACCATTCATGATCAAGACATTCCATAATTTTGCATATCATTTCATTTCTCCACCACTAAGACTCACATGCATAATCCTGAATCAAAGGAATTTTCTAAGGTTGTAATGTGGGCAATGGTTAAGATGAGATGTATTTGGGTAATATAGCATAAATTCCGTCAAAACTAGTGAAACAAAAAAACACTCAATGGAATATCAAGCTCAAAAACTAACAGTCACTCAAAACTAGGTACCATTAGCTATGATGAATGAAAAAACTATGTTCCATATCTTAGATTCAAGCTCTCAGACCACAACCCTCATGAAGCGTAAGGAATTAAAAGGAATCAATTATAATTGATGATAAACAATATATTATAACCCTAAGTGGTGATCCTTCAAAACAACATCCGCCTCATATGAATCATACTAAAACCAGCCATTCCATACCACTTTAGGAGGAAAAAACTAATTATTTAATAACCACAAGAGCACGAAGTACTTATAGTTAATACTGGTAAGTACAGGTTGATCCTTTCAAGACAATGAATACTAATACTTACCCTTCCCCTATTATCTAGCCTAAGGATTGATTTTTTAATTTTAATAAAAATAAAATAAAAACTAAAATAATTAAATAAATAGGAAATGATAATGACTGCAAAGACAGTGGAATTCATTTAGAAAACTATTGTTATCAAAAATTAGTATCTACGCAATATCCTAGTTCGATTATTGTACTATGTAATTTGTATATGCATTTTATAGAGGATGCTTTATTTATGGTGTATAAGAGTAAGTTAAGTGTTTAAATATATTATTGAGGTTAAAAAGGAGATCACGGATAAACCAGATATGGTTCTAGACTGGACCAAAAATTTGTCGAAATTTTTTTGAAAACTCTGAAAAGCTACGGAATGAGTCCTAATGAGCTTTAAAAGCCTTGTAATGTGCTTGGAGATCTAGGTGACAAATTTAAATGAAATTCGGATGATTTTGGTGCCATTCAATGATTTTCATATTCAATATGAAAATTCTTCTAGGCAACCGAAAAAGTTGTCGAACAATTTCAAAATATGATTACAAGCTCCAGAATTAGAATTGGAGTCCATATGAGCTGAAATAAGTCAAAACGGAGGTTGTTTGAACAAAATTTGGGTAATCTAAAATTCTTGGACTAAAATGCCCTTTTGGAAAATAATGGGTATTAAGGATTTTAAACCCATTTGAAATTTTTTTAAGGATGCAATCAATAAGAATTGACCTTAATTAGAGTATTTCATGTTCAATCTAAAAATAAGACAATTGTGGAATGTTTTTGAGATTTAATTCGGTTAGTTGGTTAATTAAATGCAATAAAGGACAATTTGGTCGTTTTGCACTCATTAAGGGCAATTTGGTCTTTTACATGATATTAGTGGATTGATGAGTCATTAGAGATGACCAATGAGGTAATGACATATGTGTGATGAGTCATTAGTGATGAAAAATAGGAAGGTGACATGTGTAATCCATTAAATGAGTATAAAAAACGTTACGGATACCTTTCTATATCGACTGGAATGTATCATACTGGCCAGTAAATGGAACAGTACCATCCTTTTTAGTATCAAGTTTGAATATTAGTCATTACAAGAGGTTTTCACTAGGTATCGGCTAGTATTTGAGATAAATATTGACCGGTACCATGAGTTTTTAAAAGTATAGAGACTAAATAGAAAAAAATTAATAAAATAACCCCAACTCTTTCTCTCACTCTCAGGTCTCAGCTCTCTCTCTCTCACTCTCAGGTCTCAGCTCTCTCTCTCTCACTCACTCACGCCTCTCTCTCTCTCGCTCATCACCATTGCTGCCACTGCTCGTCACCACTATCACCGTCGCTTCCCTCCGTCTGCTGGTCTGTCCACCTCCCTCTCCACCACAACTATCGTCCACTCTAGTCTCCACTGTGCCTCACCGAGCCTCTCTTCCTTCTCCTCCTTAGTTTTGCTTACTACTGCTTCGCTCCACCTATCCTCCGCCTACTGCTGGCTCTGTCCACCAACCTCCACGATTGCTGCTTGCTCCTGCCTCCCTTGTCTTCCACAGAAACTAGATCTAGTTTTCACTCGACCTGAATCTGACCTACCATAAACCCAACTCGACCACTGAATTTATGATATTTTGGAGCGTGTAGCATTTTTCTACTCCTAAAATCAAATTGCGACTATGAAGTTATGAATGGTTAGAAGTTGGTGAATTTTTTGAATGGTTGGAGGAAATTGGAATTGAATTGTTGTGACTTATGAATGATTAGATTTGGATTTGAATGAAATGGACGAAGTATGTTTTTTATTTGTTGGTTGATTTTTTTTTGTTTATCTTTTTTGTTTGGAATTGGAAGTTCATAATAAGTCACGACTCAGTATTTGGAATTTGATTGGATTGGATTATTACAATTTACAAGTACAAATTCAATTATAAATAAATTAGATAACAAATTAAATCAAATTAAGCCTATCTATATAATTTTAATTTGATTTGAATTTCACGGTTTGAGCTATATTAGAAATGAAA
Source organism: Erythroxylum guanchezii (assembly GCA_025629825.1). Lineage (NCBI taxonomy): Eukaryota > Viridiplantae > Streptophyta > Magnoliopsida > Malpighiales > Erythroxylaceae > Erythroxylum > Erythroxylum guanchezii. The sequence goes on along the minus strand of JAOTAX010117717.1, from coordinate 6,608 downwards.
TTGTTGGAATTTGAAAATGGAAATTGTTGAAAATAGAAATTGTTTATTTATGTTTTGTGATGTTTGAAACTTTAAATTGAAATTGGAGAAAGTTGGAAACACAAATTACCACTTCTTTCCATTTAATCAATATGTCAAATATGTTGAATTATTTGGTAATATATATGTGAGGGATATCATAAATATTTATAATAGATATTGTGTGAAATTAGTGATCTATATGTGTCTAAAAGGAACTTCTTTTTCCCAAATTGTGAATATGATGTAGGTTGAACTCCAACCACTTATACTAAGACTTATTAATGTCCATTAAAAATCCTAGAAGCAACCCATATATTTAAGAACCAAATATAGAATGGTGGATATAATATTATGGTTTGTTAGAAATGAAAAGAAGATTCAAGGTTAGCATAAGAAAAAAAAACATTTCCAAACGAAGTTATATCCTTTAACTTGATCCTCATGTTATGAATATATCCTTCAACTTGATTCTCATGTTATGAATAGATGTTTATGAACAATTACATAAGATATGTCATTCATTATTTGATGATTACGTAAATCATACCTTTCAATTTAATCCTCATGATTGAAACTTTGAATTGAAATTGTTCGAAATTGTTAGAAATGGAATTTGTTTATGTATGTTTTTATGATTGTTGGAAATGGAAATAGTTTATGTATGTTTTGTGTAATTATGTATGTTGAATAACTGAATTTTTAGTTTTTGACTTCTAGTTAATTGTGTTAGATGAAATTGAATTATGTATGATGTAATCATACAAAATGAGTATATTATATAAGATGGACATGTGTATTGTGTAATGAAATTATATGTTCATTATTTTGATATATGCATTCATTTATTTTTACAGATAAATGGAAGGAAGTTCAAGTACTCCTGATCAAACCCCTTCCAGCTTGGGCTCATACTGGATTGGTTCCCACTATAAGGAACCATATTATTTGCTTATTTTGTAACAAACATTTAAAAAGTGAAGGGATCACCCAATTAAAGAAGCATTTAGCTAGGGTTAAAGGACATGTGGAACCCTGTAAAAAATATGCTATGATGTGAAGTGAAAAATGAAAAAATTGCTTTAAAAATATCAACATGAGAAAGATAGAAGGGAAAGGTTGGATTTTGAAATTGGTAGTGGAAGTTTGTTTGCTAGTTCTCGTGGTGATTGTTAAAATGATGAAGGTAGTAGTGGTCCATCCCAGACCCAATAAGAAGCACCTAAACTTGATGTTAGGAAAAGAAGAAGGTAGGTGACTAGTTTTTTTGCACCACAAACAACTCTTAGAGCCCAATCTTCAATTCTTAGTGTCATGCAATCAAGAGATGCGACTCATAATGTAGATATGCCAGTAGCTAGATAATGGTATGATACAAGTTCATCATTCAATGCTTCACAGTCATACTATTATCAGCCTATATGGATGCTATAGCCTCTTATAGTTCGGGATAGAAAGCTCCTTCGATTGATGACAAGAGGTAAAATTTTGAGTTGCTATGTTTATGAAATTAGAAGTTATTTGGTAAAAAGAAGAGTGAATTAGGATAATTATGGGTGTTCAATCATATGTGATGGTTGGACAAGTAGGAGACAAGAGCCTATTATTAGTTTTTTGGTTTATTCTACAAATGGCTCAATGTTTTTGAAGTCTATTGATGCATCTGGCATTATTAGAAATACTAAGACTTTGTTTGAGATATTTGATGACGTTGTGAATGAAGTAGGGCTAGAAAAATATTGTTTAGTTTATTACTGACAATGATTCCTCTTATAAAACAGCAGGAAGAAGGTTGTAGAATAAGTATAATTCTTCTTTTTGGACTCTTTATGCTACACATTGCATTGACCTAATGCTGGAGAATACAGGGGATCCTAGATATTTTCCTATTATTGATGAGACTATGCAAAAAGCTAAAAAGGTGACCAAGTTCATCTATAATCATGCATGGGTATTGAATTTAATGATAAAGGAATTTACCAATGGTAGGAATTTGTGTCATCCTGCTATGAGAAGATTTGTAACAAATTTCTTATCACTTCAATCTTTTGTTATGATGAAGAAAGAGTTAAGATAAATGTTTATAAGTGATAAGTGGGTTACTTCTCAGCAAGCTAGGGCTAATGCTAGAGTGTATGTTTCCAGAATTATACTAAAAGATAGAGAATTTTGGTCCTAATGCCAATTTGTTATTCGAGTTTGTGAGCCTTTAGAGAGGGTGCTTTGCTTGGCTGATAGTGAAAAAAAGCCAACAATGGGTTATTCTTTTGATGCCATGGAGAGAGCAAAGGAAGCAATCAAGGTCAATATGAAACATAGGCCTTCTTTGTACTTACCGTATCTTACAATCATCAATGAGAGATGGGAAAGGCAACTTTCTTCTTTGTTATTTACAGTTGGGGCATTTTTTAATCCTAGTGTCTATTTCAGACCAGATTTTTCTAAGAAAGGTGAAGTTAATAAAGGAATGCTATTAACTATTACAACAAATTTGGGCATGCAAGATCTCTTGAGCTCACAAATGGAGCTTTATAAGGCGTCTTTTGGGGATTTTGGAATAATGATTGCTATTTTACAAAGAAGAAAACTTTTTTAGGTATTAGCTCTTTTCTTTTTCTTATTTGTTGAAAATTAATCATAAATTTATTTTATTTATAACGCTAATTTTGTTATCTTACCACTTACAATTTCTTATTGGGATAAATTCGGAACTGGTGTTCCAGAATTGCAAAGGTTTGCAATTTGAATTTTAAGTCAATTTCTGAGTGCAACAGGCTGTGAACAAAGCTGGAGCACGTTTGAATTTATCCACTCCAAGAAAATGAATAAATTGGGGCATAAGAGGTTGAATGGCTTGGTTTTTGTTCGTGAAAATTAAAAGCTTCAGGAAAGGTACGTTATTATCATTATTAATTTTGATATAATTTCTCATAATTTTCTAATAATTAAATTTTATTGTTTATTAGGAGTCTTAATAGAACAAGGAGTTCAAATGATCCAATTTCCATTGATAATATCGATCTTTTGGTGGATTAGGTTTCTAAGGAACAAGATTTGGTAGATGTAAATAACTTCGAAGATAATCTTGAATAGAAAGCATTAACATGTCATTTGGTGCATTGAATTGAATGATGATGATGATGAAGCTCCTCTCAATGATAAGGATTCTGTACCAAATGATAACTGGGGTTGGTGCAGTTATAGTGGGTATCCTCCCGTAGACAATTGCATTTCATTCCAACTTTTTGTTTTTCCCTTCTTTTAATTTTTCTTATATTTGATGTATATATTAAATTCTATATATGTAATTTAATTGTAAATGTTTTTGTTTTAGGTTTGACTTCTATTTGGTTGTTTTACCATTACGAATTCTTGTTGTAAATTGTAATAATTTGAGAGTCAAAAATATTTATTGTTCTTTTTATTGGATTTTTTGACATAATTATTATTTATTATATAATGAAATTGTAATATTTTAAATACTTTGTATTATTCTTAATTTTATATTTGTTGATGCTGATTGTCTTTTTTTCTCATTAATTGTGGTTATTATTTATATGTGAAATATCTGAAAATTAATGTTATTTCATATTAATTATGATTATTATTTATTATTATAATTTTTAGAGATAAGGTTGGTGTAAACTTATAAATTATACAATACAATTGTGCAATATGACAATGGAATATTTTGCCAAATTTAAAAAAATCAGGGACTATTTTATAAATTTAAAAAATTACCCCAGATGGTACCCGGTATTAACCGGTATGGATACAGTACTGTACCAGAAACCAATCAAATACGAGGACCGGTATAGTATTTGTAACTTGCTTTTATGCAAAATTTAAGACATTTTGCTTCATTCTTTTAACAAAAACATGAGAGTGATGGGAGAGTAACCGTGAGACCAAAAAGAAAGGGAAAAGAAGAGCAGTCAAAGGTGAACATCAGCCAAGGAGAGAGAGGAAGAAAAGTGTAGTCATTTTTTATGGAATTTGATGATGAAAAAAGTATTCATCAAATACCCAAAAGATTGGAGGAAAAAGTGGTTAGTTTCCTGGCTTAAATTTCTAATTTCTATGGGTTTTCCTGAGTGAGATGGATGTGTTTAAGATCAATGTTGTCTTGGTATTTCTTTGATGTTTCTTTGTATAGAATTAGTTGAATATGACAAGAGAGGAACATGTAGTGGAATTCTGTTTTAGGTTAATTTGAAACACTCACATTGTTTTAGCATAACTTGGGCCTACAGACCTCAAAATTGTTCGATTCAAATTGGATATAAAACTTAATACATAGAACTAAAATTCTCTAGAATAAACCTAGACCTAATTCTAGATGAATAACATTGGAAATTGGGATTGAAAATGGTAACCTAATATTGTCCCTATGTTGAAGCAGCTTGTGATATTTAATACATGTTTCATGATTTAGAATTTTAAATGACATGATTTTTAATGGTATGAAAACTAGAGATACAGGGAAACAAATGTTTAGAAGAACCCAAAACCTAATTCGAACATTTTCTATGTGAAAATTAAGGAACAAGTAGAGGTATGGATTCTGGACATGGGTCATAACCATGACTTCATGCATGATTGTCATATGGTGAATTAAATAGGGTGAGATTGTGTTTTGAAGAAATTGGTAATTTAGAATGGGTAAAATATGGTATTTAAGTGACTTTTGAAGTTAGATTTGGAAACAAAAAACAATAGGCTAGCTTACAGAAGTAAGTAGGTATACAATCAGCGTACGAGTTACGTGATTAAATACTAATCCTGAATTTGGTTAAACCTAATTATGGTTTTAATGTCTTATATCCTAAATTTGAAATCAATTCCTAAGAAAAATGTGTTTTGTGTAGGTAAAGGAGAGGTAGAGAATGCATGAGTGTGCTTAGCGATAAATTTGCAAAGCTATGAGTCTATTTTAACTGTTTTATATGACTTAATTCTTTGCAAAAGAATTGATTATGTGAGTGTTATTTAAATTGAGTTTATGCAAATGGCTTTCATTTGATCATGAAATGAATATTTATAGTGAGTTTTATATAAATGATATTTTACAAGTGAATATTGCTAGCATAAGTGTAAGCTTCGGCAATATATGAATGTTAATTTTAAAGTTAAAATTTATATTATTAGGTGTTACAGTGAAATAATTCAATTATGAATCCTCTCATACTTGATTTGGAAAATAAGATAAGATGTAAATGTAAGAGTTGCTTTTGCCTATGGTAAACTGGTAGGCTTTATACATGTTATTATACTAGTATATTTATAGTGGTCAACCTATTACGAGTAAGCGATGTAAAACCAGGTCCATAAATAGTGGTTAATTAGTCACGGGTAAGCGATGTAAAACTTGCTTCGTGACTTATTACAAGAAAGCAATACAAAACGAGCTCTGTAACTACCAGTATATAATGGTTAACCTGTTAGGGGTAAGTAATGCAAAACTAGTACCGTAAATAATGGTTAACTAGTTGCAGGTAAGTGATGCAGAACCAGCTCTGTGACTTTAAGCCTAATGTACTGTATGGCAAAGAAACTAGTGGAGAGCTATATTGAGTAAGGAAAGTCATGAACATAGTAATGCCACCATAATTTATGTTAGAAGTAATTTGAGGGGATCGTATGGTACCAATTCTAGTGGATGGCTTATTTTTAGTATAAAAGTTTTTAAAAAACTTATTGTCACCACTGTTTATTATTTAAGGGAAAAAAAGAAAGTGGAAAATGGAAACTTGTATATTATGAGTTTAAAGTCAAAAAATTTTTGGAATTATATTTCAAAAAAATTGAATTTTTTTTAATGAAATGTTATGTTCTTACTAGATTTGATGATGCACAAATAAATTGTTATGCAAATGCTTTACCATGAGTTTTATGATTGTATGAGAATATTTTAGTTATATTGTTATAAAAAAAGTTAACTTTTAGTAAACTGATTACACTCACTGAGCTTGTTTAGCTCAACATTGTTTATATTTTTAAACAAACCAACCCAAGTATGCATACAGGTGCTGCAATACTTGGGACAGGATTGGTTGTATCTTCGGGTGTTGTTGTGCTTGTGTCATTTTGATATGTACATTTGTGTAAAGAATGGATGTTTATAAAGGCTTTTAAATGAAATGTATGAATATGATTTTAGTTTTTTAAAGTTTATTATAGTGATTGTTGAGAATATTTGTTTAGGGTTACTTGTGAGTGGACTTAAAGTCCAAAATTTGTAGTTGAGAAATTGTGAATATAGAAGTGTTTTGAAATTTTACAAGGCTTTTGAAAATTTTGGGAATGTCAAAATGCAACCGTTATGCTGCTGAAATTTTTAATAAAATGATTTTTTAAAAAAATTCCCACTATTTTCCATGCTTTTAACTTTTAAAATATAAAAGGTTTTTTAATAGTTGAACGGCTTGGTTTTACAATAAACCTTTGGTTGACTTAGATATCGATTGGAGGGCTATTATGGGGTTGCTAGGAGGGATCCACTTGGGTTCTAAGAGGTGAACTTTCGAATCGGTCCTTTTAAGTGGTATTAGAGCCTGTTTTGAAATAAGGTTATCTCTATACGTGTTATG
>JAOTAX010117654.1:0-23331 GCA_025629825.1 Erythroxylum guanchezii | reverse complement strand
AATTTAAATCAGCATCTCAACAAATTAGATTGAAGATTATATGAGATATGTACGTTGGAGCTAAGTACTAGTCGACTATCAAGTTGCAAGTCGACTAATAATAATCAGACCTGTCAGTTGGAGTTGAGACAAGTCGACCAGCACGTTGTAAGTTGACTATTAACAACAAACCTGGAAGTTGGATAAATGGACTAGTCGACTATCAACCTATTAGTCAACTATTCGAAGAGCGGAGCAGAAAAGTTTATAAAAAAATGTTGGTACTAGTCGACTGATTCCTTGAAGACAAGTTGACTATAATGTACTAGTCCACTATTACACACCGACTAGTCGACTATCAATTGCAGCTGAACATATCTGACTGAGTCAATTGATTGCAAACGGAACAAAAATCTTCATACAACGGCTAGAAGAGTTCTACAATGTCTAGAAACAACTTGAAGCTTGCAAATAAATTGAGGGAACTTCAAAGGATCGATTACAGAAGTCAAAAGCAAAGCATACTACTATAGTTCCAATTTATCATCAATTTGCTCTTAGCTTGTTCTAAATTGTACTCAGTTATACTGAGCTTTACAACTTTAATTTCTATCATTATCATTATGAGTTGAGTGATTAGTGGAGAATCACTTGGAAGGTAGGATTTGTGCCAGAAAACAGATCGATTGTAAGGTGTAGCTTGAGCCAGAAGTCAAGTTGTGATGAAGAGTTCACACTGAACTAAAAAGTGTGTAGTAAAGAGTTTTGCCAAAATCCTAAATGGGAGCTTAGGTAGAGGACGTAGGTCTTAGCACCGAACCTCTATAAAAACAGTGTTTGCCTCTCTTCCCTTCTCTTTATATTTAAATTTGTTTGTTTGTGTGTATTAACTCTTTGTTTTTGTAGAACTTTGCAAAAAAGTTTAAAAGATCTATTTAACCCCCCTTCTAGATCGTTTTCAAGTTTTTTTTCCTGATTTTCTTTCACAGAAATGTTTATAAGGTGTTATGTTAGTTTTATGTCAAAGAAAGATGCAATTGAATGTCATTTTCTATTTTATTATGAATTTAGTTTAAGCCTGATGCATGTATGAAGTTCTGGGAAATTCTAGAAATATTATGAACATACATACTTGTAAATTCCATATTAATTTTTATAAAAGTTGTTTTTTTAATGAATTTTCTGTACGGACATGCAAGATAAGATGTTGCCATATGTATGAGATGCATGACACTTGTTGTTAAAGTGATTATCTTATGCATGCATGATGTAGAGTATGACTAGTGTTAGAAGTAATATGACAAGTGTCATAGACATGTGATGTGCTGGATGATTCCACTTACTTAATAAATAATTCCTAGGAATAAGTCTCTGGAATTTTTATTAGACAAATTTAGAATGTGTATAAGACTCTAGAATTTTTTCTAGAATTAATTGAATTTGATTCAATTAATAAATCAAGTCAAAGTAAGCATTGGTCAATTTTTTGAAAGCTGATGGAGTTGAATTGTTTAATGATTTATGGTGTATGTGTTTCGGTCATAAGACCTTAATAAAGTTTTTATGATATAAGAAATGTATTATTTTGATGCTAGTAGCATGCTTAGTGCATATGCTTGAAATTAGGGTTCCAGAAATTTTCCGGACATCGAATCGGTCTTTTTAGTGTCTAGTAGGTTAACTTATTTATCTTGATGATTTTGGCCGTCAAGATATTTTTGGCTTGTATTGAAATTGTCTAGATAAATTTGAGATGACCTAGGGATATTATAGATGACTAATTGATTAGAAATTTTAGAAACCCTAAGGATTACTTTAGAATTAATCCAAGTAAAGCATAACATTTCTAGTGCGACTAGAAAAAGGCATACGTACTAAAATTAAAGTGTTTAATTTTAACATCAAAATAATTGAATTTTAAAGGTCCTAGTCGAATCCCATTCATAATTCGAATTGGCCGAGACTAACACTAATACCCGATTCAGTTCAATAGTTGAATTGAATCATGAACTTTTGATACATAGTCAAGTCACAACTTAATGTAAAACGGTAAGAACCGGATATCGTACCCAAGGGAATTCCAATACACAAGATAATCAAATTAAACTATGAAAAATTACTAAAATAATCAAGAATTGATTAATTTGAAAATGAAATAAAATAAAGTAAGCAAATCAAGGAAATATGAAAAATGCAAGGTATGAATTAAAAAAGACAACTAGATTTAATCAAATGATAGAAATCGGTTAAGGTATTGAATTTCAATTGGATCGGACACTAAAGATTGTAACGGTGGATTAATCTAGGAATTACTTCACTTAAGAAAGTCCAACCCAATGTTCATGGGAATTCCTTTCTCTTCTAAATCCTAGTCACCCACTTGGTTCATAGATAATTCGGAATAAAAGGCATTCAGTACAAGATGCCTAAAACTAAGTTCGTTAATCCTAGGTATCCTCATACAAGATCCTAAGGTTAGTCTACTCTTTAGTCTCAATTATGTCGCTTGATTAATTTTCCAACAAATTAAATCCCACTGGTTATGACATTCAATCATCTAAGGCCTTAATTTAGGTTATCAAGCTAAATTAGGACTAAATATGCATTTAATCAAGCAAAAATCAATATCACAAAAATTATCCTAATCCAATATCAATCTTAATCTTAACCGAAAAAAAAAACTTACTCACACATATTCCTCAATGTAACATAAATCATGTTCATATTATATGGTTGCATTTATTAAATCTACACAATAAAAATAGATAAGAAATAAAAATAAATTAAATCTCAATAACAGCTGGGCTCGAAAAGCCTTGGCCAAGTCGCTGTCTTCTTTTATTGCTTACATGAACAGAGACTGCTTATATTGAAGGAGGGTTGCGTTGCTGTGTTGTCGGATGAGGGATGCTACGTCATGTGATGGTGAATGGAGTAGAGGCTGCTAGGTTGTGCCACCACCAGCTTCAACGTAGATGCCTCAACGTGGATGCTTCAGCCAACTTTAATGTATTATTCCTCCAACTACTTCAATGTTTCTTTTCTTGACTTGTTGCCACGTATTTAATCTCCACAAGCTGCTTCGGTTCTTTCCTATGCCATCAACTGTCTTCAACATGTGTGAGTGGAGAATATTTGTTGAATGGGGACTATGCGTGAGTGAGTCAATCAATGGAGTGTGTGAGTGGAGAGTATAAGTTTGAGTGGGGGCTGCTTCCTTCCTTACCATCTCAACGTAGCTGCTTCTTTTCTTGACACCTCCTGCAACGTTTTGGTGTCTCCACCAGCTGCTTCAACGTTGGAGTGGAGAGTATGTTTTTTTTATGCACCACGCACGCACGCTAAAACCACTACAAAACCAGACCACCACTTTAGCGTTTTTCTCTCCAGTTACTTGTGTGATGTGAAAAATTAATTTGCTGCTTATTCTTGGTCCACTTGTGCTGCCTCTTCAGCACTAGCGCAGCCCACGCCTCACACACAGCACACCACACTGCTGCCTCTGGACACAGACCATGCCGCCTGCTATATTCAAAAACCACGCCTAAGTCACCAAAACTCACACAGATTACCTCCTTTTTACTGTAGTTGATGTGTGACAATTTAACTTGTAGTCTGCTTTTCTGTTCATTCTAAAAAACTCTTGCAACCAATGCCACCCTCCAACGTTGCCATTTCTTATTCATTCTCTTCAGACTACGCTGTTTTTTTGGTTGCTTTGTCAATGTCCCATGCTTGCTTAATGTTGTCGTTTCCACTTATGAGATTCTTGCACTTATGCTTCTCTTCTCAAGTTCTCTACATTGTTGTTTTGTCTTGGCCATCTTGTTCATTAAATCGCATTCTTGCATGCAAAAACATGCACTCATTAATGTTTTCTAGAGCTTTTCTTGCTTGATGCTTTTGAACCTTCCAAATTCAATATGTGCCTAAAATTAAAACAAATAACTTTTAATTAATGCAATTTAAACATTAAGTGGACAAGAGTTTTGCAAATTATGTATCTAAAATTAATATAAAATGCCCATTAACAACACTCCCACACTTGAATTGTTGCTTGCCCTCAAGCAACTTACTTAGGTCACAACTAACAAATTCTGGCATTTCATTTTCAACAAAAATCAAGTGCTTGCAATCCCTTAAACTTCAGCAAACTCAAGTATCAAGCTACTACATGTATTATAATATTTTCATCAATGCACATAAACAAAATTAAAGGTAGATATCTTTGATCAAAAGCAAACACAAAATTAAAATGGACCTTCCTCACGATATTCGCTCATGTCACTCAAGTGTATAAGGGTTGTGTTTCACTCAAAGCTTACTCTAATAAATTACACTACCATATGCTTGTAAATTCACCTATTTTCCACTACATAGAGTACATGCCATCATGAATCAAAAGGGTTTTTACTAAGGGTTATAATGGGGCTTAGGTTAAGGTGAAGTAAAAAGGACAAAGGCTACTCACAGGCATTCACAAAGTACTAAGTAACGTGGGACAATCAAAAAGAACTTTTGAGTTGTATAAATAGAAACACGTGATTACAACTACTCATCACTCACCAATGCTACTGTTTGATCTTTTTTGTTTCTTTCTTTCTTTTCTTTTCTTTTTTCTCTTTCTTCTCTTTTCTTTTATTTTTTGTTTTTTTGGTAACAATAAACATAAAAGAAGATAATAATAGCACAAATCAACAACAACTGAGTAGATGTACCTCTAAAACATCTCAGAATAGCATGTAAAACAAAAGTCCCTAAATCAAGGAATCAAATACTTAATACTTTATTCAACTTGTGAAAGGGTCAAGCTTAAAGTTTTCAAGTTTCAATGCAACGTGATTAATACGAAAACAAATAAGGTTAAGGCTTAAAGGGGGTAACAAGGGAAAAATGACTTGGTGGGTCATTTAAGCTAAAGGTTAAAAACAAAGAAAGCCTTTATCATGTCCATAAAGCATGTATCTAGCAGTATCAAATAGGTTCAGAGCAAGTTCTGAAGGTAATCCACATAGGGAAGCCTCACATACATAAAAAAAAAAATGACTATGAAATGCAGTCATATAGCTCAAGACCTCACATGTGCTTAAATGAAAATCTATCAAAACTCCATACTTTGCGTCATCACTCAGCATCAGTTATTGACTAAGTTTATGCAATCAACTACTTTAATAAATCCACATAGTTCACTACCCTCTCAAGCTACCTAATCCAAATTCACGTATATAACTCAATTCTCCTTCCAACTACTTTGACAAAATCCTATGGTCAAATTCATCAAAAATGAGACCTAAGTCAAAAATCAAACACAAAGAGGGGAAAGAGGAAGAAGAAACTTCCCTAAAAAAGAATCGACCAAGAACTCTTTGTCACCAACCACGCCAACCCTAGAGAAAACTCAAAACAACTCAAAGAAATTCATTAAACTAAAAAGAAATGTAAAGGAAACAACGAGAAAAGAAAAGAAAGAAAACTACAGTCCTACTAAAAGGCATGTATTGTGGTCAAGGAGGCGAAGTGTCATGAAGAGACAATCGCTCCTCAGAATTATCCACAAACCTAGGCATATACAATTTAGCTCGTTGTCTATTTATCTTGAAGGGGTTTTCATTTTCTCGTTTTACCTCAAAGATCTCAAAAGGAAGGATTTGGATCACCTTGAATGGACCATATCATCTTGACTTAAGCTTCCCTGGAAAAAGATGAAGACGGGAGTTGTAGATTACTACCTAGTCGCCTACCTTAAAGTCTCGGTGGAGGATCTTCTTGTCATGCCACTTCTTCACACGCTCTTTATACAACTTCAAATTGTTATAAGCATCCAAATAGAACTCTTTAAGCTCGTGAAGCTGCATAAGTCTCTTAGCACCAGTAAAAGACAAATTAAAGTTAAAAAATTTGGTAGCCCAGTATGCACGATGCTCTAACCTAACTGGAAGATGACAAAACTTGCCATAAACTATCTTGAATGGTGACATGCCTATGGGTGTCTTACATGCGATCCTATTTGCCCAAAATGCATCATCTAACTTTAAAGATCAATCTCGCCTAGAAGCATTAACATTTTCTCTAGTATTTCTTTAATTACCTATTTGAGACTTCAACTTGCCCACTAGTTTAGGGGTGGTATGGAGTAACAACCTTATGGGTCACCCCATACTTAGCTAATAATGAATCAAAAAATTTATTGCAAAAATGCGACCCCCTATCACTAATGATAACCCTAGGTGTGCCAAAACATGTAAAAAATTCTTCTTCAAAAACTTAACAACACGTCTAGACTCATTTGTGGGTAATGCCTCTGCTTCTACTCACTTGCTAACATAATCAACAGCAACTAATATATATTGATTGGAGAAAGACTTAGGGAATCGTCCCGTGAAGTCTATGCCTCAAACATCAAAAACCTCAGAAATAAGAATGTTAGTCAACAACATGTCATATCTCCTACTAATATTCCCGACCCTTTGACACCTATCACAAGATTTGACAAATGAAAATGCATCCCTAAATAAGGTGGGCCAATAGAAACCACACTCTGAAACTTTATGAGCTGTCTTAGATGCACCATAATGTCCCCCAGTCTCTCTAGAATAACAATGATGTAACACAAAGGACATTTCCTCTTCAGGAATGCAACGCCTAATAATACCATCTACACAAATCTTGTAAAGCAAAGGATCATCCCAAAGGTAGTGTCTTACCTGAGACAAAAAATTTTTCTTTTGAGCATAAGAAAAATCAGGGGCATAAATATTACCAGCAAGGTAGTTTACATAGTCTGCAAACCAAGGAGTGACTGTCATAACCACCAGATGCTCATCAGGAAAAGTCTCCTGAATGTCCTTCTTTATTGCACTCTCCATGGCAACTTCATCTAACCTTGATAAGTGATCAACTACAAAATTCTCGACTCCCTTCTTATCCCTCAGCTCAATGTCAAACTCCTGCAAAAGTAACACCCAACGAATTAGTCTTAGTTTAGCGTTGGGTTTTGTCATCAAGTATTTCAAGGCTGCATGATCAGTATACAAAATCACTTTAGACAAAACCAAATTCGAGCGAAACTTGAAAAAAGTGAACACAACTGCTAACATCTCTTTTTTCATGGTGGTATAATGGCATTGTGCGCTGTTTAGTGTCCTACTTGCATAAAAAATGGGATGAAAGGTCTTACCTCGTCTTTGGCCTATCACAGTACCCACTGTATAATCACTTGCATCACACATTAATTTAAAAGGAAGAGACTAGTCAGGAGATATAAGAATAGGTGCAGTCACAAGCATATCTATTAACAATTGAAAAGATGTCAAACATTTATCGTCAAAAGTAAACACATCATCTTTTTCAAGCAATTTAGTCAATGGTCTAGAAATCTTAGAAAAATCCTTAATGAACCTACGGTAAAAACCAGCATAGCCTAAGCTTCTAATGGATCTAACATTGTTTGGTGGTGGAAGTTTCTTAATGACATCAATTTTTGCTGGGTCTACCTATATACCCTTGCTACAAATCTTGTGACCTAAAACAATGCACTCCTGTACTATGAAATGACATTTTTCCTAATTAAGCACTAAATGGGTCTCTTCACACTTAATCAAGACTTTCTCTAAGTTATCTAAGCATGCGTCAAATGAAGTACTAAACACAGAGAAGTCATCCATGAAACTTTCAATGCAAGATTCAAGCATGACAGAAAAAATAGCCATTATGCATCTTTGAAATGTAGCTGGAGCATTGCAAAACCCAAATGGCATACATCTATATGCAAAAGTACTATAAGGACATGTAAAAGTTTTTTCTCCTAATCTTCCAAGGCTATCGAAATTTGCAAATATCCACTCTATCCATCTAAGGCACAATAAAAGTGATTGAAACTAAGTTTGCTATATTATTTAGTGACATTGTCATAGTTTTTGATATTCTTTTTGGCTCCTTTTGTTGGATATATTGCTTAATTTGGCCTAAGAGTGCTTGTTTTGAATTAATGTAATTTGAGGATCAAATTGTCATAATTAATTAACAATTGCACTCCTTTAATTTGTAGGAAAATTGATATTATAAATTATTACTTTTCATTGTAGGTCACTCAAGAAGAGCAGAGCCAAAAGTGGAATAAAGAAATGGAAGTCAGGAGATAGAGAAATGACCTTTCGGGTAAAGTTCGCCATGGCAAAGTCAGTATCTCACCGCAGCAAATCCATTAAAGATCCCTGCGGTGAAGTCAGAGTTTCGCCGCGGCAAACCTTCAAAGACCCGAACCATTTTTGGAAGTTTTACCTATTTGGCAAACCCGACTCGGTAGCCCATTTTGAAAAGAAACCTATTTTGGGATAAGTTGGAGAGAGCCGACATATATATATTGATTCATACTCCATCATCTGGTGCGGGGGAGGGGGTGGGGGGACAACTCCATCGTTCTCTCATCTCTCTCTCATTTTTCCTACATTTTCATCGTCGACTTCCACCATGGGTAGCTTGGATTCTTTCCTAGTTGTGAGGCTTCCGAGTGCAATACATGGCTAGGTGTTTTCCCTTCCTCTTGAAGATGTAGCAATGGCTGGAGTTCCATGGACTTAAAAGGAGAGTAGTTAATCCATGTTTAGCTATGAGTTTATAAATTCCTAGGTTTAGGATTTGTGATTTGTAGTTGAACATACTTGATTATAGTTTAATCAAGTGTTGGATATTCAATATGTGGTTTGGATTTGTTTATGTAGAACTTTAAGCTTAAATATATGAAGTCTCATATATGTCTATTTATGATCTTGTCGATTATCTTTTATCTTGCATAGTTTTGTTTGATACTGAGTTGATTCTAGATTCCAAAGTGACTTGTTGCATGGACTTATCCACTACACACACTAAGAGTGCTTAACGGGATCTTGAGAAATGGAGTCCTATTGATCAAGATCTTGGACTTAAAGAGTCCTTTAAGGTTTTCATTTTTAAGCTTAGTGATTTCTACTCCATAAAAATCAACTTCAAACTATGATGACCAAAGCTCATTTTCAAGAGGATTCTATCACTCTTCGATCATTTGTTTTAATCTTTCCGTTTTTCTATTCCCAAAATTCCAAAAATACATTTTACAATTCAATTTAGTGCAGTAATGCTTTCAAAGATCAAAACCCCTTTTTACCCAATTAGCTTGCATTTCGTGACACATAGGTTAACTTAGGTCCATTCATTCTAGGTATTGATTAAGTGAAACGATCCGAGATTGCACCCTATATTGTAATCCTTGGACTATTTTTGATTTGACCTCTAAGGGTAAGAACAAAGGTCAGAATCAAATGACGCTGTTACTGGGGAACCAAGAAATTGGTTCTCTAGGTTAACTTCTGTCATTTTGCTACTAAGTGGGTTAGGAACCTTGTTAGATTCCATTCTAAATAGTTTAACTTCATACTTGTTGATAGTATAAGTTCTCATTTTGCATACTGCTTTCCTTCATTTTTTATAGTTAGCATTTTACAGATTACACTTTCTGTGAAAGTTCGATGCAACTAACTCTTACTTTCACCATGGAAAACATTTTAAGTGAATCTAGCATCATAGAGGCTGACATCAACATGGCAATGGATGAAGTTGTTTCACCACAACATGGCCATCTGTAGAAGGTTTACCAGGAGAATCAGAAACCTCCATAACTCCCAAGTTGTTTCTTTCTTTCACTTGTTTACTTACTTTTTCCCTGTGACTACTTATGACATATTTTTGAGCATTAGTTTGTTATGTAAGTGTGGGGAGAAACTACCCCAATAGGAAATAGTTTAGTTTTTAGTTTAATTAGTAGTTTTTTTCATTCAATAATACCCCCTTCTAGTTCTGTCTCTTGCCTTTCGTTTGCTATGCTTAATTGCCCTGATGCATGATATATCCTCAATTTTGGAGCAGTTTTCTTGAGCTTATTTGGTACATTATGATCATATATATTCACTTGAAGGTTTTCTGAGTATCCAACAGTTTGTCTTGTTTGTTATTTCTTTGTTTGTTTGTCATATTGGTAATTTCTTTGTTGAAGTTTTTCTGTCTTGTTGAGTTTTGGGTTCATTTAGCTGCGGCGAAGTACCCTTAGATTATATGTGTTGCTCTCGAGTTAACTTCGCCGTGGCATGCATTCCACATCGTCACGGTGAAATACCCCTCTGTCTTCCATTTCCTTTATGTTTTTAGTTTGAGTATGCTGGATACTTAGTTTCCCTTTTTTGATGTATATTTCATGGACTTTATTGGTCTATTTTGCATAATGTAACTTTTGCTGATTCTCATTGTGTTTTGATTGCCCCCTAGGTTTTATCTTTTAGTTGCTTTCTGTTTTTATTCCCTATGCGATTGTGTTTTGCTTGTTTCATCATTGAGGACAATTCTGTGTTCAAGTGTGGGGGATGAACTTAGGGGATGAATTTATCTTTTTGAATTCAGCAAAATAGCTTCTTCATGTATCAATTTTGGCCACTTAAGTGTTTTTCAATAGGTCATTTGGGTGCTTAAAGTTGTTAACTTGGTTTATGTTGAGGTGATTATGAAATTACGAGCATTTTTCCTCGTTTCTGCCACTTTTCGCCGCGACCAACATTGGGTTTGCCGCGGCGAAGCTCTTTTTGGGCTGCTTCACCATGACCAACTTTGTTTTTGCCACAACGAAGCCCCCTCATCTCTTCTTGGCCAAGCAAATGTTTTTATTCCCTCAGTTCAACAATTCTTCCAAATTAGATTCTTAATACTGTTGTGTTGAATTTTTGTAAATTTCAAAGTTTTACATGTGTTTTTGAAAACCATCCATGTTTCTAAATGATAGTTGATTTTGGTTAATTCCATTTTCAATGTTTTCATGAGAGGCAAGTGAGGGTACGCTGAGAGAGTAGCACTATTCGTTTTTAAACCTTGAGATTGCTTAATTGAGATACTAACCTTGTTAGAAGGATATTTGAGCCTTAATTCTTTCATTTGTGTGCATCTTCTTAATTTCATATCTCTCTAGAACTTGTTTTAATTCTTAATTAAGGCCTGATGAACTAAAATTTTGTGAATATGATAAAGGCCCCCAAAATTTTTTCATTGAAGTTAAGCATGATTTACATAATTTTTGAGGATTTGATAGATTAATTATTTTTGGAGTTATTTAATTATGTCAAAGTTAGTAGGATTTATTGCTTGGGTTAATGGAATTAAAGTGTTAAGGTTATAAGAAGGTTCAAGGGCATTTTTGGAAGATTACTTAAGCATTAAAGATATAAGGCTTAAGGAAGGGCAAATTGGACATTTCTCACTCATTAAGAGCATAAATGGAAGAATTGAGTGTTGTCTTGCAATTGAAGAAGCAAAAAAAAAAAAGTGATTTGTGGGAAAGAAGAAAAAATAACGAAAACAAAGAGAGGAGAAGAGAGTTTTGGCGGAGAAGAGAGAAAATAAGAGAAAATAAGTGAGGTTTCGATTTTTCTTAGCTTTCAAGAGAGATTTTAAGGTGGTTTAAAAGGAGAAAAAGGTAGAGGAAGAGAAGAGCTTCCATTAGAGCCAAGAAACTCTTCATTTGGTGAAGATTTAAGGTAAGAGCATTTTTAATCCTTTGGATTTTGGAAGGGGTTTTCGTTCATGAAGCTTAAGAAATGCATGAGTTTAGGTATGTTAGGATCAATTTTAGTAAATGTGCCTTGTGGGTTTTCAATTTTGCAACCCTATTGAATTCGGGATTTTTGCTTATGAAAATGGAATCAAGAAAGACAAGAGGAGCAAGAGTAGAGGCAATTTGAGCAAAGTTAAGCAAGGAAATCAAGGTGGGTTTCATGCTTATAGTTGAGTAATGAGCCATTAATGTTTTTCCAAATCAAAAAAATAAAATGATTTCAATTGTTTTATAAATGTTGCTTTTGTTGCTTTTGAATGATTTGCAAAATTTCTATATGTTTTGATGTATAAATTGTGATATGTGAATATTATGTTGATGAATTTCGGAATGAAGATTTTATCTTTATGAAATCAAGTTTCCAAAAATGTGCCATATGGGCCAACTGTTTTCAATTCATGAATTACATGTTATGTGGGTTTGGTGTAGTCCATTTAAGAATGTCACGTGCACGTTGACCAAGTTAAAGGCTTCTCCCGCCTGCCCACTAGTGGCATGTAGCTCCTTTATGGACTCCCTCAAGTTTACGACTACACAAGACCATTATGTAGAATTGTATAGTTCGTCATGTTTATGGATCTGCCCAAACCATTATGATGTGCTTATGTGTTTACATATGTTAACAAGTTTGATAAATACATGAGTTATGTGAGTTGTGAATTGGTTTGACAAGTTGAGAATTTGAGAAATATATGTTTTATGGATTTTCATTAGAATTTGCTATGATTATGAAGGTTTTCAATGGTTTTTGCTTGTTACCGATTATAAAACTGTTACCTATGAGCTTTTAAGCTAACCCCCTTTTTCGTCCCATCTCCAAGTGATGAGCAAGAGACAGAGTGAAAAAGAATCAAGGCATCACTCCAATTATGCATATTTTTGTATTTAAAGTTAGATTATGCAATTGGGGCTTTAATCGCATCTTGAGCAATTATTGTTCATGTATCGTTTGTATTTCAAGATTTGATACCCATGGTGTAATGTGGCTTGGAATGCCAGTAAAGCTTTGTAAAACTCTTATTTTATGATCTTAATGAAATATGGATTTGTGTATGGATGATTGTAAGTTGAAATGTGAATTTGTGTATGGATAAGGTGGAGTTGAAATATGAATTAATTAAGGATGAGGTTAAGTTGGAATTAGGTATATTTGAGAAAATTATCAATTTGAGATGATAAATTTTGAATGCGAATGGTGGTTACTTATAAGTGAGAGGTTATGGAAATGAAAGATAGGATTTTGTGGATGATGAGAATTGGATGTTGGTGATGAATTAAATGAGTTGAGACTTGAAAGTTTAACAAAAAGTACTTAGTAGTTGAATTGATATGAAAAGATATTGTATTTTGTAAGCTTTCATAGGTGTAGAAATTGTGTTCTGAACTCAAAGAAAAACTGTATCGATTTATGTAGAATTAGCCAAAGTTGTCTTCATGAAAGTTGTAGTTTGTCTTTCTAACTTTCCAATGATATAAGGTATGAAATTTTTGGATATCGGAGCTGAGAGTTATGGTCATTTGAAGTTTGTGATGCTGTATAGGATGGATATTTGGGACAGCTACATTGTTTTGAAATTTTGACCCTTATAGTGGCAAAAATTGCTTTCGAGGGTTATATAGAAGTTGTAAATCTAGAAGTCTTCTTTGAAATGGTCTAAGAATGACTTTAATCCGATATCTCTAGTGAAAGTTATGCCCATTTTACCAATACAAGTCGGAAGAAGAAAAACAGGAAGGGAGAAGTCATGATCGAGACTCTGCGGACATGCGCAAAAATTGCGATCGTGCAGACATCGCGGCCGCGTACGTTCAGGTCGCGATCACGCATTTGCACGATTGCGACCCGCCGATCCTCCCCCAAACTTAAAAATGTTTCAATTTTTTGACCATAACTTTATCGTCCAACCTCCAAATGACCTGATTTTTTGAAGCATTAGATTCCTAACACATTTCTCTATCTCTCCATGAAAATTTATAGCTTTTGGTATTGATTCGAAAAAGATTGATTGAATCAAAGTAAGGGTATGAGTTGGAAGAGCATGAATTGGATATTTTTACTGAACATACTTCGGTATTTTGATGATATCTTGCTCTGTAGAGCTCAAAATGAGATGATTCTTGTTTCTAAATAAACTAGAGATACAGAGCTACAAATTGTCTAAAGGAATCAAATGTTAATTAAGTTTCTAAGACTTTCAATTTCTGGATGGAAATTGAGTATATTGTACTGTTTAATGTAATAATAATCAGAAAATGTTTGATGTGTAACTTTTAGATTTCTAAACCAAAGTGAATGATTTTGGTGTCATTAGAAACTTATGACAATGGGAACAAATGTTCTGAAGAAGTCAAATTGAAATTTTGATTTGAAGTTTCCCAAAAGCTATTCTAAAATAGGAGAAACGAGTTTGATTATGATGATTGACTGGTGGGGGCACGTCGCCTTATGGAATGCGTGTTCGGATGTCACTTAGGATGTCAGGCATGTGTCTTGCGAGGGCAGGTTGCCCAACACTTATGGTATTAGAGAAAGAAGATAAACCGATAATGGTTAAGGTGATTTCTTGGAATACGCTCACGTTTTATGGTTCAAGAGTTGGGCTCCAGAAGTGGGGTCCAACATTTTTAGTATCAGAGCAAGAAGATGAACCAATAATGATTAAGGTGATTTCTTGGAATGCGCTCACATTTTATGGTTCAAGAGTTGGGCTCCAAAAGCGGGGTCCAACAGGTTAATTCCATTTTCAATGTTTTCACGAGAGGCAAGTGAGGGGACGCTGAGAGAGTAGCACTATTCATTTTTAAACCTTGAGGTTGCTTAATTGAGATACTAACCTTGTTGTAAGGATATTTGAGCTTGAATTCTTTCATTTGTATGTATCTGCTTAATTTCATATCTCTCTAGAACTTGTTTTAATTCTTAATCAAGGCTTGATGAACTAAAATTTTGTGAATATGATAGAGGAGTTCATTTCAAAACCCTTCATCCAAACATATACACCCTAAACACTTAACTACTGCTAGCCCCTTTGAGCCATCTTTTGAGTGCGTGCATATTTCATAATTAATTTGAATATCTCATCTCCAGTTAAAAATGTCTAAAAAGAATTTCTATACAAAGAAAAGAAAGAAAAAGTAAAAAAAAAGAAAGATTTCTCAAAAGAGAAAAGTTATAAAAAATGTTAGATTATGTTTGTTGTTTGTTTAAATATTTTCTTACGTATAGTTGGCGTCTGTTTCATGTGGAAAATAATTATGATGCACGTACTCAATTTTCTTCTTCTATTCAATCCATTTCATTTGGCCTTCCGTACATTACAACCCTGAAAGTCCTCTTATTCTTGAAATTATAGTTCTTGTGGTGGAGAGGTAGAATTATCACAAGCTTATGGTAGAAAATGGATTAAGCAGATTTTAGAATAAAATTATCCTAAGACAAGTGAGTTGAGAGTTAAACACTTTCCCTTGAGAGAAATCTTTTTTGCTCGATCTCTTGGATTAAATACTGATAGTGTTTATTTCCTTAACGCTCTTTTAGTCTGCATGGGTTAATTTCTAAGAAAGTGATTTAACTAATTTTCTACTCTCATTTTTAAATATGGTTGACATTTTCTTTTGTACATGTATCTCTTTGATCTTTCATAAGCTTTGTCTAGGAGTACAAAGGTCTAAGTGTGAGAGAATTTGATTGAACCCAATTTTGCTATATTATTTAGTGACATTTTCATGGTTTTTGTTATACTTTTCGACTCCTTTTGTTAGATATTGTGCATAATTTGGCCTAAGAGTTCTTGTTTTGAATTAATGTAATTTGAGGGTCAAATTGTCATAATTAATTAACAATTGCACTCCCTTGATTTGTAGGACAATTGATATTACAAATTGTTACTTTTCATTGCAGGTCACTCAAGAAGAGTAGAGCCAAAAGTGGAACAAAGAAATGGAAGTCACGAGATAGAGAAATGACCTTTCGGGTAAAGTTTACCGAACAAAGTCAGTGTTTCACCGCGGCTAAACCATGAAAGATTGTCACGGAGAAGTCAGAGTTTCATCGCAGCGAACCTTTGAAGACCCAAACTATTTTTGAAAGTTTTACCTACTGTGAAAACTCGAACCGACAATATGTTTTGAAAAGAAACCTATTTTGGGATAAGTTGGAGGGAGTCGACATATATATATTGATTCATACTCCATCATCTTGGGGGCGGGGGCAACTCCATCGTTCTCTCATCTGTCTCTCATTTTTCCTGCATTTTCATCATCGACTTCCACCATGGATAGCTTGGATTCTTTCCTAGTTGTGAGGCTTCCGGGTGCAATGCGTGGCTAAGCGTTTTCCCTTCCTCTTAAACATGTAGCAATGGTCGGAGTTCCATTAACTTAAGAGGGGAGTAGTTAATCTATATTCATCTCTGAGTTTATAAATTACTAGGTTTAGGATTTGTAGTTTAATCAAGTGTTGGATATTCAATGTGTGGATCAGATTAGTTTATGTAGAACTTTGAGCTTAAATATATGAAGTCTCATATATGTCTGTTTGTGATCTTGTTGATTCTCTTTTATCTTGCATAGTTGTGTTTGATATTGAGTTGATTCTAAATTCCAAAGTGACTTGCTGCATGGACTTATCCACTACACACACTAAGAGTGCTTAACGGGATCTTGAGAAATGGAATTCCATTGATCCATTGACCAAGATCCTGGACTTAAAGAGTCCTTTAAGGTTTTCATTTTTAAGCTTAGTCATTTCTACTCCATAAAAATCAACTTCGAACTATGATGGCTAAAGCTCATTTTCAAGAGAATTCTATCACTCTTCGATCATTTATTTTAATCTTTCAATTTTTCTATTCCCAAAAATCCAAAAATAAATTTTACATACTTTTTACAATTCGATTTAGTGCAGTAATGTTTTCAAAGATCAAAACCCCCTTTTTACCCAATTATCTTGCATTTCGTGACACATAGGTTAACTTAGGTCCATTCATTCTGGGTTTCGATTAAGTGAAATGATCTGAGGTTACACCCTATATTGCAATCCTTGGACTATTTTTGATTTGACCTCCAAAGGTAAGAACAAAAGTTAGAATCAAAAAGTCATGTCCAGCTAATTTCTCAATCATCTGATCAATGAAAGGTAAAGGAAAATGATCTTTCCTGGTGGCATCATTCAACTTCCTATAATCTATACACATTCTCCACCCAATTACCTTCCTAGTAGCTAATAATTCATTTTTTTTCTCATTTTCAACCACAGTGGTGCCTCCTTTCTTTGGCACCACAGGCACAGGACTAACCCAACCAGAATTAGAAATGGGGTAGGTAATACCTGCATTTAGAAGCTTTACTATCTCATCTTTCACTACCTCCTTCATGTGTGGGTTAAGTCTCCTCGGGGGCTGTACGATCGCCTTGCTTCCATCCTTCATGAAAATGTGGTGCATGAAAAAGGAAGGGCTTATACCTTTGATATCTGTAATGGACCACCCAATAGCCTTCTTGTAGTCCTGTAGTACCCTCAACAGTTGCTCCTCCATGGCACCTGACAAACAAGAAGAAATGATAACTGGTAAGTGCTTAGGTGGGTTAAGATGAACGTACTTTAAATGACTCGAAAGAGGTTTAAGGTCAAGAGAAGGGAGCTTTTTAATTGAAGGCTTCAAAAATAGCTTGGCTGGACGTTGGAAAGGCTCGTATGCTCTATAATGTGTCCAATATGCCTGCTCCAACTCAACTCCAATTTGCTCCAACTCTTCTTTCAATTCTTCCCCTAAATCTTTGATCATTCATTGCACTCCACCTTCTAACAAATCTACACAATCAATAGAAAAAATCATCAGTATCAGAAGAATAAATATCAATGAAATGGCAAGAGTCAAGAGTAGAAGGATGCTTCATAGCATTGAACACATCAAACACTAGTTCTTCATCTTGAAGTCTCAAGATGAGCTTTCCATGTTGCACATCGATGATGATCCGTGGAGTGGGCATGAAAGGTCTCCCAAGAATGATAGGGATGTCTATATCTTCCTCCATGTCAAGGTCTAAGAAATCCATCAAAAAGATGAACTTCTCGACCTTGACCTATACATCCTCAATGATTCCCCTCAGATAAATGATGGACCTATCTGCCAACTGAAGCGAAATAGTAGTGGGTTTGGACTCTGCCAATCCTAACTTCTTGAAAATAGAAAAAGGCATTAAGTTAATGCTCGCACCTAAATCCATTAAAGCCCTATCTATATGTAAATCACCAATAACACAAGGAAAAATAAAACTCCCTAGATCCTTAAGCTTTGATGGTGGCTTTCTCGACAATATGGCCGAACACTCCTCCTTTAGCTTTACCGTGGCATATTTCTCAATCTTCCTTTTATTAGACAAAATTTCTTTCAAAAACTTAGCATAAGAAGGCATCTGCGCTATAGCCTCAACAAAAAGAATGTTTATATGCAACTTTTTAAATATCTTGAGAAAACGACCAAACTGCTTATCTAATTGTGTACCTTTCAACCTTTGAGGATAAGGAATCCGAATAACCTTGGATGATCCTCCTTTTTAGCTAGTGCTTCCTTAGCCTCAATGCCACTTTCCTAACTCTCTTCTTCTTCACTCTTTTCCACTTCTTTGTCCTTCTACTTCTCCTTAACTTCTTCAAGTTGTCTGCCACTCTAATGAACCCGAAGGTCTTTCCTTTAACAAAATTGCAATCTGGCTCATCTGATTCTCCAAATGTCTGATAGAAGATTCTTGGTTCTACATCCTAACCTCAGTGGTAGAGATGTACTTCAAGAGTAGCTCTTTGAGATTAGATTTCTCTGATGGCACAGGATTAGGAGCTTTGAAACCTAGAGGTGGCTATCTCTGAATATTGGATGACTGTGGTTGTGACATTTGATCGTTCTGCCAAGAGAAGTTTGGATGATTCCTCCACCCTGGGTTGTAGGTGTTAGAATATGGATCCCCTCTTGGTCTTTTATAATTGCCCACATAATGGGCCTCTTCTATCTCTTGAGCAAAAGGATTCCCAACATAACACTCAGAAGATGTATGGGAATCTCCATCACAATGCTCACATATAGCACAACTCCTTAATGAAGAACTAGCTCCTCCTCTCACACTGTGCACCAAATTATCCAGCTTCTTCTTCAAAACATCCGTCTGAGCTGATAAAGCCACTGTATTGTCCACTATATGAGCTCCTGTAGGTCGTCAGGGATGCCTTTATGTATGATACTGAAAGTTGCTTGTGTCCATCTCATCAATCAACCTGTAGGCTTGACCTGACATCTTCTTCATTAAACTACCTCCTGCTTCAACATATATGGTACTCCTAATCGATGGTGTCATTTCCATATAAAAAGTATAAACCTGCTGTCATGTGGAGAACCCATGACTAGGACACTTTGTCAACATATCTCGAAATCGCTCCCACGCTTTATGTAGACTTTCATTTTCATATTGGGTGAAGGAAGTGATCTCATTCTTCATTTTTGCAATCTTGGAAGAAGGGAAAAATTTAGCCAGAAATAATCTCATCATTTCATCCCACATAGTAATCGATCCTGACTACAAACTGGCCAACCATGCTCTAGCCTTATCCCTTAAAGAAAACGGGAATAACCTTAATCTCATTGCATCTTCAGACACTCCATTCTGCTTAAACAAATCACAAATATCCAGAAAGGTCTCCAAATGGGTGTTTGGATCCTCCAAAGGCAACCCTCCAAATTGAGATGCTCTCACTATAGATGTAATGCTATGAGGAATCTCAAAACTTGTAGCTGTGATTGTCGGCCTTATAATGGTAGGTATGGGTCTATTGTTGTTCCCCATAGTCAAATCCATCATAGTCAACTCCCTTCTCTCTTCAGTATGTGGCATCAACCCCTCCTCGTGTTGTTCCATCTCTACAAACTCCTCTTCTCTAATCCTTTCTCCTGTGTTACTATTCCGAGCCAATCAGGTTTCCGCAACCTGCCATCAATTTTTTCAATCTCAGTATCTAGTAGCAAATTATCGGGCATTTAACCACGAGTGAGCATAAACAAAATAGAATAAATAAAAAGCAAATAATAACAGAGCTAAGAATGGAAAATAAAACACACCTAAGTAAAGTAATTAAGAAAACAATTTAAATATGCAAATAAACAACGAAGTAAGAATTAAATATGAGACAATTAATGCCGTCTAACCTAATGACTCACAATAAGGAATTTTCCCAGCAACGGTGCCAAAAATTTGTTGCGGTCTAAACTAAACAATATAAATTAAATTCTATCTAGACCAACTAGAGGCAAGCGCACCCCATCAACAAGCCGGATATTGTACCCAAGGGAATTCCAATACACAAGACAATTAAATTAAACGATGAAAAATTACTCAAACGATCAAAAATTGATTGATTTGAAAATAAAATAAAATAAAGTAAGCAAATCAAGGAAATATGAAAAATGCAAGGTATGAATTAAAAAAAGAGGACTAGATTTAATCAAATGATAGAAATCGGCTAAGGTATTAAATTTCAATTGGATCGGACACTAAAGATTGTAACGGTGGATTAATCTAGGATTTACTTCACTTAAGCAAGTCGAACCCAGTGTTCATGGGAATTCCCTTCTCTTCTAAATCCGAATCACCCACTTGGTTTATAGATAATTTGGAATAAAAGGCATCCAATACAAGAAGCCTAAAACTAAGTTCGTTAATTCTAGATATCCTCACACAATATCCTAAGGTTGGTCTACACTTTAGTCTCAAGTATGTCGCTTGATTAATTTTCCAAGAAATTCAATCCCATTGGTTATGACTTTCAATCATCTAAGGCCTTAATCTAGGTGATCAAGCTAAATTAGGACTAAATATGCATTTAATCAAGCAAAAATCAATACCACAAAAATTATCCTAATCCAATGTCAATCTTAACCTTAACCGAAAAAAAAACTTACTCACACATATTCATCTATGTAACATAAATCATGGTCATAATATATGGTTGCATTGATTAAATCCACACAATTAAGATAAATAAGAAATAAAAATAAATTAAATCTCAGTAACAACTGGGATCGAAAAGCCTTGGCGAAGTCGCTGTCTTTTTTGATTGCTTGCGTGAACAGAGTCTGCTTATATTAAAAGGGGGTTGCGTTGCTGTGTTGTTGGATGAGGGATGCTGTGACTTGTGTTAGTGAATGGAGTAGAGGCTGCTAGGCTATGCCACCACCAGCTTAAACGTAGATGCCTCAATGTGGATGCTTCAACCAGCTTCAACGTATTATCCCTCCAACTGTTTCAACGTTTCTTTTCTCCACCAGCTACCATGTATTTAATCTCCACCAGCTACTTGCATTTTATCTCCACCAACTGCTTCTGTTCTTTCTTATGCCTCCAGCTGTCTTCAAGATGTGTGAGTGGAGAATATTTGTTGAATGGGGGTTGTGCGTGAGTGAGTCAATTAATGGAGTGTGTAAGTGGAGAGTATAAGTTTGAGTGGGGGCTGCTTCCTTCCTTGCCACCTCAACTTAGCTACTTCTTTCCTTGCCACGTCCTGCAATGTTTTGGTGTCTTCACCAGCTGCTTCAACGTCGGAGTGGAGAGTATGTTTTTTTATGCACTACGCATGCACGCTAAAACCACGACAAAACCAGACTACCACTTCAGCGTTTTTCTCTACAACCGCTTGCGTGATGTGAAAAATTAATTTGCTGCTTGTTCTTGGTCCACTTGCGCCGCCTCTTAAGCACCAATGCAGCCTACGCCTCACACACAGCATACCGCACTGCCGTCTCTGGACACAAGGCACGCCGCCTACTATATTAAAAAACCACGCCTAAGCCACTGAAACTCACGTAGATTATCTCCTTTTTACTGTAGCTAATGTGTGACAATTTAACTTGTAGTCCACTTTCCTGTTCATTCTCAAAAACTCTTGCAACCAACGCCACCCTCCAACGCTGCCATTTCTTCTTCATTCTCTTCAGACTATGTTGTTGTTTTGGTTGCTTTGTCAATGTCCCGTGCTTGCTCAATGTTGTCGTTTGCTCTTATGTGATTCTTGCACTTATGCTTCTCTTCTTAAGTTTTCTACATTATCGTTTTGTCCTGGCCATCTTATTTATTAAATCGCATTCTTGCATGCAAAAACATGCACTTGTTAACGTTTTCTAGAGCTTTTCTTGCTTGATGCTTTTGAACCTTCCAAATGCAATATGTGCCTAAAATTAAAACAAATAAATTTTAATTAGTGCAATTTAAACATTAAATGGACAAGAGTTTTGCAAATTATGTATCCAAAATTAATATAAAATGCCCATTAACAGTGATACATGCATTAGATGCATTTTAAGGGTGGTTATGGACATAGGCTCAATTTAATTGAGTTTTCCATAATTTGAATATGTATATGTGATATATATATACAATATCATCCAATAATTGATGAGACCAAAGAACAAATCCTTCAACCGAAATATTAGGTTTTACGCCTTCCATTGATATGGAAACAAGTAGAGTTCTTTTAGAGTTGGGTTATTGGGCAAACCCAAGCCCGCTCTACACGAATATGTTCAAATCATGGAAATTAGATTTTTAGATCAATGAGTTAGTCCTAACTGGAAGTGTTGATTTGTTGGGCAAAGGCAAGGTCAATATAGATAGAAGCGAAGTTGGGTTATATACATGGGATGTATACAAATCAAGAGTTGATAACCCAATGAGTGTGCTAAATCAATAGTTGATGGCACAAGTCGATAGTTACATAACTGAATGCAATTAGTATGAATCATACCTACCGATTAACCTAATAAGGCTTGTTGGGCAAACCTAAGGTCATTCTTAGTAATATTAGATATCGACCTATTAGGAAAACTATAAGTTTTCTCGAATTCGTAGTGAGGTTATGAATTTGGATTAAAAAATACTGGGACCCATAATGCGTGTGATTAAAGTCCTTGTGGATATGTATTAGTGTACATTCTAACCCTTTCTCTCATACTTCTAGGTTATTGAATCGTCACGATGTCTTCATCCAGTGTGAACCTATGCTCTCTATTATACTCCAACAAACTCATGGGACCTAACTTCTTAGATTGGCTATGGAATTTTAGATTTTTTCTCAAATATGAGAAACTAGGATATGTCCTAGATGAACCACTTCTCGATCCCCCTACTGCAGATGCATCTGATGAGGATCAGAAAGATTACAAGAAGCTACCGGATGATTGTTGGTCACTGATTTCGGAACCTAACTCTTGCGAAAACATGAATGCGAGCGTGCATATTACCTTGAAGGGTTATTGCATTGAACCCTTATTAGCCATCAACAATTCATCTTCATTCTCATAACATACTAAAAATTTTCCTCACAATTCATTCAATGGCATGCCCACACAAATTAATCACCATAATCAAACTCATTTCTCCTACTTGTGAATAGAATTTGGAAATCTTCAAATCAAAATTCCCTTTTGACTTCTTCAAAGAAATCATAGCTCTAAGTCTCTAGTTTCATTTGAAGAAAGAATTATCTCAATCGGAGCTTTACAACTCAAGATATGCTTAAAAAAGCTAAAGCGTGCACATATTCCAATTTTGCTCTCCTAACCGACCCCTCACTTACTTTAATGCAAACTTTCTCAAATCAACTTTACTTTCTCAAATCAACTCCAAAAGATACAAATTTTCATGGAGAGATAGATACATGTCTTAGGAATCCATTTCTTCAA
>JAOTAX010117585.1:0-23386 GCA_025629825.1 Erythroxylum guanchezii | reverse complement strand
CTTTAATAGTTGCCTTTTAGCAATCTTGAAATTACATGGAATATTGCTTAAAAGACCTCAACCTATTACGGAAGATTGTGAGGACAATCGTTGGAAGTCTTTCAAGGTATCTTCTTGTTAATTTTTTTCCATAGGTTTGCATATTTTTTTTCAACCATTTAGAGTCTTACTTTTTATTTTCAAATGAGAGGGTTGTTTAGGTGCTTTATATGGGACGTTAATTAAAGTGACACCTCCATCTGATCAAAAATCACAGTATCGCACTAGAAAAGCAAATATCGCAACAAATGTGTTGGGTGTATGTTGTCCAAATATGCAATTCATATATGTTTTGCTTGGTTGGGAGGGTTCGGCACATGATGTCCGTGTACTTCGTGACGCTATCAATAGACCTGATGGACTTAAAGTTCCTCGAGGTATAAGTGCTTCACACACAAAGAGATATGTATATATATTAAAAACTTTATTCAAACTCTAATCTATGTATACTTGTGAAGGTTGTTATTACTTAATGGACTCTAGATACTACAATAATGAGGGGTTTTTGGTTCCATTTCAAGGTCAACGGTATCACCTTAATGAGTTTCACAGTCATCGTCCACGGACACCACAAGAATATTTTAACATGAAGCACTCCAAGGCTAGAAATGTTATTGAGAGATGTTTCGGGTTGCTAAAAGGGCGATGGAAAATATTAGCTTCTCCTTCATTTTTTCCAATTGAAACTCAAGTGTGCATCATTTTGGCAAGTTGTCTCCTACATAATTTGATAAGGAAGTACATGAGTTCTGATCCACAAGAGTTGGAGCTGGTTGAAGAAGATAATTTAGCAGATGATGACCCCTTTGATAATGAAAACTATGTGTCATTTATTAACCTAACACAAGACTGGGTTAACTTTAGAAATGATTTAGCAAATCAAATGTTTAATAGTTGGAGGGAGAGATCGAATCCTTTAATGTGTATTTGTTTCAACTTTTTGTATAAATAGAATTATTAGTGTTGTATTTGTTTGAGATGAACTTTAGAAATGTGTACTTGTTTCATTTTCTTACTATTGTTGTCTCTGAATTATGTTATTTTTATTTAAGTTATTTGAATAACTATATGAGTTATTGATTCTTGAACAAGTTTATGTTTTCTTTCTTAGGATGGATCAAGAAGAATCTGGTCGAGGTCGGGGAAAAAATAAATGCTTTTGGACAAAAGAAGAGGTGCAAGCTTTGATTCAAGTTCTTCAAGGAATGGCATGCGATCTTTCATGAAAGACAGATAGCGGGTTTAAGAGCAACTAGATGACTAACGTACACGCAATCTTTCATGGAAGACAGATAGCGGGTTTAAGAGCAACTAGATGACTAAAGTACATCGAAGAATTACAGAAATAATGCCAAGATTTTCGAAGAAAGTTAATCC
Source organism: Erythroxylum guanchezii (assembly GCA_025629825.1). Taxonomy (NCBI): domain Eukaryota; kingdom Viridiplantae; phylum Streptophyta; class Magnoliopsida; order Malpighiales; family Erythroxylaceae; genus Erythroxylum; species Erythroxylum guanchezii. Next base: position 21,970 of record JAOTAX010117585.1, on the reverse strand, counting down.
TCATCTTGAGTCAAAAATCAAATGGTTAAAGAACAAATTTCATTGCATCAATGATATCTTAAGGGAGAGCGGTTGTCAGTGGAATGATGTGGAGAAAAAAATTGCATGTGAGAAGCAATGGTTTGATAGTTATTATTAGGTGAGCTATTCATACTTGTTCTCTTTAATCAAATTGGTGGACATGTGACCTTATAGAATGCAAAAGTATACTAATTGAAATTCCATTTTCTGTCTTTCTATTATTTTTTTTAGACGCATAAAGAAGCAAAAGCAATGTGGGAATTTAAATTCTCATACTTGAATCGGTTTATGGAAGAGATAGAGCTATTGGGTTGAACGTTCAGGGATATGTTGATGATGTTCGAAATATGGAGAATGATCAGAATACAGTAAGTGGTGGTGAGTCTGTTGGTGAATATGATTTATCATTTGAGGAAGAAAACAATGATGTGTGATCGGATTCGCAAGCAACTCCAACTTACGCAAGCAACACAAATGTGAAAAATGTGAGTGCAAAGCAGAAACAACCATAAAGCAGCAGTGGATGGAATATAACAAAAAGGAAGAAAATGTCGTCTATTTCAGCTTCCTTAGATGTCGGGGCACAACTGTAAGAAATCAATTATGGTTTTCGTACTTTTGTGGAAGGCTTTAACAGCAATTTTGCAACCATGGCAAATGCTATTGCAGATGAAAATTTATGTGACAAGGCTGCTTCGGAAAAAATGAAAGACGTGGTTGAAGAGTTAATGAAAATTGACCTTCCAAGTGGTGATGTCTTTAAAGCAGCTAACATTTTCAGCTCAAATAAAGACAAGATTGATGTGTTCCTCGACCTTTCCGTTGATATACAAAGGCTTTATGTCTTAAGTTTATTTTGATGTTGTTTTGATGCTTTATGTTTTAGGTACTATGAGAAATATTGCTTTATGTTTTGATGCTTTATGTTTTAAGTTTATTTTGATGTTATTTTATGCTTTATATTCCATTTTGAATATGATATGGAAATATAGTTGCAATTGTATTGTTGACATTATGCAGCTCTGTTAACAAATGATCATATAACTCATCTAATGCTTGAAAATTGCGATAAAATTTCTGGACAAAACGGATTAATTTTTTTTTACAAACATATGGAGATAGCCCCAATAAACATATGAAGGGCAAATTATTTTCATTTTTATTGAGGATAAAAATGGTATTGTATTATCTTTCATTCTCATTAATGCAACAAACCAAATAATATTATTAGTATTAATACAAAAACCTAAGTTACAAATTAAATATCATTTTTTAATTTTTCATACCCATCCTCATCTTCTTTTATTATTATACCCATATCTATAACTACTGTCGTGCTCAAACCAAATGCCTAATAACTTTGACAACAAAGAAGACTAAAAAAGGTAAGGTAAGGCATTTGATCACTAAGAAAAATATCTAGAAAAGACAAAAGGGCGGTAACTTGCAATGGGATTAAGATGTCAGTGTACGTGATGCCTATATGTAGGAAATTTGGAAAAGTCGATGGCAAACGTGTTTTGGACTGGAGTTATATTATAATAATATATATATATTATATATAATTGGCTTTGTTTTACATTACATGCTTGATCAAATTATAGAAGGTGACCCCCGACTTTTTAATCCTCACGGAGGATATGTCGGGACCCACTTTCGAGACTTTGCTATGTAATTTTCAACTAAAAAATAGCTGATTGGTAGGTAATCGTCAGTTTCAACCGTATGACTCTGCAAACCACTAATCAGTTGTTCCGACTCTAGATTGTCTGCAATCAATAAAGCCCGATCAACTTGAGTAACGTTTGACTTCGACTTATACACTCCTTTTTCTTTGCCTTTCCTGTCTTCTGCTTTCTTTACTTTTTTTGGTCTTACTTATGCCTCATAATCCTAAATCCTAGGGACCTAAACTCTCTTCTTTAAATAACGCCATCCCCATTTCACGAAAATCTAGTTAGATTGTGTCAAATTAAAATTTTTAATTATATTGTTATATTTTTTATTTTATTCAATTTTAACATTTTGGGCAATTCTTCACGATATTATTTTTGAATTTTTTGGAACTTTCAAAATTATACATTCTTTTGATAAAATTTATTGTTGGGTATTTTAATCTTATTTTTATTGTTTATAATTCCAACTTCTAATTTTGTCAAAGCTTTCTTTTGCTTTAAATAAATTTTTTAACCTAGGGAAAATACCAAAATTGGAGATATTTCAAATTAAACACAATTAGGGATTTTTTAAAATCAAAATTGATCTTTTAAATAACTTTTTTGACTCTTTAAATATTCAATAGCACTTTTTAAGTAAGACATTTTTATTAATCTTAACCACATTTGATTTGATCTTTTAACCAAAATAGCTTGATGCTTGGCACTTTACATTTTTCAATTTTGTACAAATGATTTCTCTTTAATAATTCCAAAAAGGGGAGAAAGATTAGTGAGTTTAGATTTGGGTGCAGAGATCATATTCAGGAGGAGAGACTTTTGTATATGTGATAACTTTTGTATTAATTAATCTTTATACTTGAGTCGATTTACATATATAGATATATGGCTAATTCTTTGAATATCTCTTTTACTCTTGACATTGAAATGTCGGGGGGCACCTTCTATAATTTGACCAAGCAAAACCCAACCTGATTATGTAATCTATATAAACATATCTTACATACGTAATATACCGTTAATTGCTTTGTTCTTCTTTCTCATAGAGAAAAGATAGTATATTGAGGAGGAGGAGAAAAAGATGGTGACTCTGAAAGATTTTGAGGGCAGGACGGAGTCTATAGAGAGGAGAGGCAGAGCAATACCGGATTCTTTGAAAGGCCTTTTTTACTTAACAGTGGTTGCCGCCGTTGCCGCCGAGAAGTGGAACGAAGAAAACAACAATGGCACCAGGAATGCTATTTCACCATTCGAGTTTTCAAAGTTGAAACGTAAAAGATCTCCCAGAAATCAACCTTGCATATCCATGAATCAGTTCAATGTCAGAGACGGAAGGAAAAGGTCCAAGACTACCCCTGTTGCAGCAAGCCACGCAAACAAGACGGAACGTGTGAAGCATCAAAAAGGAAGAGCTTCTGGCGCCAACCCACCTCCAGACTTGCCTCAGGAGTTCAAAAATCGCATTCAGGAAATGGGGGGCACAGTGGTTGAGTTGATCATACAGAAGCCATTGTTTGGGACAGACTTGAAGAAGGGTGAGGGACGCATGTCCATTCCCGCCAACCAAATAAAGTGCCACAACTTTCTGACCGACGAAGAGAAAGAATTGCTAAACATGTTGGACGAGCGTGGAAAGTTGAAGGCTATACAGACTACAGTAATCGGACCCAACGTGACTGAAGGAACCACCAATATGAACTTTAAAAAGTGGAATATGAAGAAATCAAATGGGAGTGGTAGCTTTTCATATGTGTTGACGACAAAGTGGAACAGTCTTGTGGCGAGTAACCCTTCAACCTTGAAAGTGGGCAATACCATTCAGCTGTGGTCTTTCAGACAAGAAGGAGAACTCTGTTTCGCGCTGGTTGTTTTGGGTCTGGAACGAGGTGCAGATGGAGACGATTCGTAATTTTTTTTTCCTGTTAGCTTTGGTTCTGTACTGTATAGTGTATAGGGACGTCATTACTCTATCATATTAGCTTTGGTTCTGTACTGTATAGGGACGCCATTACTCTGTCATATTAGCTTTGGTTCTGTACTGTTTTGGGGCGCCGTTAACCAACAGCCAGGGATGGATCCAGGGGAGGGCTAGCAACGGCTACAGCCCTACAAAACTAAAAAGTTTTTCAGAATACATACTTTGTTAACTATGTATGATTGTTTATATATTTGTGGTTTAAATTCCTTGTCCCCAAGACTAAAATCCTGGATTCGTCGCTGCCAACAGCTGTTATTAATATCTTCTTGGCCAGTTGGGTTAAGCTTGAACTAACTACACTTCTTCAAGTACTTGGCTGTGAGTGTGAAAAAATAAAAAAAATAAAAGGAGTTTCCTCCAATTTTGCTCGAGAAAAACTTTGGAGTTGTTTAATGGGCAGACTGCAAACGTGGGTGTTACCGTGGTGATCTGGGAATGTGCGTAGATGGGACTGCAACTATCCATCTCACGTGGCCCCTATTTAATCTTTTTTATTACTCGTACACATGCGACCTCAACGACGGCCACGCGCAGCCTCCGTCGCCATTACCGGACGTTTACAACATCATCCCCATTCACGACCTCCTCACCGACCACCCTTCCCTTTGGTAGCCGGAGGCGCGTGCGGCCTCGGCCGCCCTACGCTCCGTTGGCAACCTAACGAAGCCGCCGTATGTGAACTGGGACCGAGACTATGACTTGATGGTTGGTTGGGTTTGCTATTCGGGTTTCAAAGAGACAACGTGAGGAACCAAAGAGAGCATATTGTTCTTCACTTGGTCAACTCTCAAATGCGGCTTGACCCACCTCCGTTAATCCCCGACACCCTTGACGCAGCTGTGCTTCGGCGTTTTCACCGGAAGCTGCTCGAAAACTACACCTCATGGTGCTCTTTCCTTGGCCGAAAATCCCAGGTTATCATTCGGAAGCGGAGCAACAATAATAACAACAACAGCCTTCCTCACCTTAGACGTGAGCTTCTCTATGTTGCTTTATATCTTCGTATTTGGGGTGAGTCTGGGAATCTTCGGTTTATGCCTGAGTGCTTATGCTATATATGTATCATCACACGGCAATGGAGCTTAATTATGCTATATATATATCATCACACGGCAATGAAGCTTAACAATTTTATTGATCAGAGATTTGACCCCGGTACTGGCAGCCCATTTCTTCCTTCGATTTATGGAGAATGTGCGTATTTGAAATCTATTGTCATGCCCATATACCAAACTATTAAGACTGAAGTTAAGAGTAGTTTGAATGGGACTAAGACGCATTTTGGAGGAATTACGACGATCTCAATGAGTTTTTCTGGAGTAGGAGGTGTTTAAAAAGCTAAAGTGGCCTATTGATTTTACGAGTAATTATTTTGCTACGGTTGAAAAGAGTAAGAGAACAAAAAAGACAGGATTTGTGGAGCAGAGGACGTTCTAGAATGTGTTTAGGAGCTTTGATAAGTTATGGGTTTTGTTAATTTTGCATCTGCAAGCTAGTATTATTGTTGCCTGGGAGGACACAAAGTATCCGTCGCAAGCTTTGGAAAGGCATGATGTGCAGGTTGAGTTGTTAACTTGCTTCATCACCTGGGTTGGTCTTAGGGTTTTATAGTCTGTGTTTGATGCGGGAACTATAGCTTGGTGACGAGGGCAACATGGTTGTTAGGATTGAGGATGGTGCAAAGGTGCTCGGTTGCTATTACATGGACTATTTTGTTTGTAGTTTCTATGCCACGAATTGAAGCGCCAAAACTGGACGGTCTTGGTCTCCTGAGGCTAACAACAAAATTGTGACATTTCTCGAGACTGCATTCGTTTACATCATTCCTGAGTTACTGGCATTGGTGTTTTTTATACTTCCTTAGATTAGGAATGCACTTGAGGAATTGGATTGGAGCATTTTGTATTTGTTCACATGTTGGCTTCATACGCGGCTTTTTGTGGGTCGTGGCCTCAAGGAAGGTCTGGTTAACAACATCAAGTACACATTATTTTGGATTGCTGTACTTGTTTCAAAGTTTGTGTTTAGCTATTTTCTTCAAATCAAGCCATTAGCTGCGCCAACAAAGGCACTTTTGAATCTTGGTAATATGAAGTACAATTGGCACGAATTTTTTGCTAGTAGTAATAAAATTGCTGTTGTGTTGATCTGGCTGCCTGTTGCTTTGATTTATTTTATAGATCTGCATATCTGGTACTCTTATCTTTTCTTCCTTTGTTGGTGTGGCTATGGGATTGTTTTCACATTTAGGGGAGATTAGGATCATTGAGCAGCTAAGGCTTAGGTTTCAGTTCTTTGCTAGTGCCATCCAATTCAATCTGATGCCAGAAGAACAGTTGCCAGGTCCTAAAATGACATTGGTGAAGAAGCTGCGCGATGCAATCCACAGATTAAAGTTAAGATGTGGACTTGGTCAACCTTACAAAAAATTTGAATCAAGTCAAGTTGAGGCAACTAGATTTTCCTTGATATGGAATGAGATCATTACAACGTTTCGTGAAGAGGATCTCACCAGTGACAGGGAACATGAGCTCTTAGAATTGCCACCTAATTATTGGAACATAAGGGTTATTCGCTGGTCATGTGTCTTATTATGCAATGAGCTTCTTCTGGCTCTTAGTCAGGCAATGGAACTAGCTGATGCACCTGATAGCCCTTTGGGTCATAAGCCCATATTAACTTACTCTAGGAGGAATAGGAGGCAGAAGCAGAACATGGGCCCTAAACCCTTGCTCACGTATTCTAGAAGGAATGCTAAGAGAGAGCAGATGGTGAGTGAGGGGGAGTAATCGGTTAGGGAGTTAGTTAGAAGAGAGAGAGGGTACTATGTAAAGGGGGGAGAGGGTAGTGCAAGGACTATCTGAAAACTGATATTGTATTCGGCTGAATGCTGAAAGGGGCCATTAGTGGCTGGTAGCTTAGTGCTTGTAGAGTATACTACGAGGCTATAGCTATACTATCAATAAACATACCTTATTTTCATCCATTTGCTTATCATTGGTGCTTTTATTGAGAGGCCTGGTGTATGCAAACGATAATGGCGCAACAACAGTGGGAAGCAATGGATGCTCGTATGACGGTAGTGGACACGAAGTTGTTGGATCATACAGTTCAACTGGGAAGCTTACACAAGGGTGTTGACGACCTTTCAAGAGCTCTAGCGGCGATGCATGCCGAGCTGCGAGAGGGATTCCAATGTCAAGCTGCACACCAAACACCAGAGGCGGGATCTAGTTCGGTGGAACGTGGGAAGTCGATACCCACGGCAGCAGAAGGCAGTGGTGTCACTTCCATGTTGACGGAGGAACACCAACTCCGAGTAAGGCGGATAGAGCTCCCTCCATTCCAACGTGACGACCCGATAGGATGGGTCTCTCGAGCCGAAATGTACTTCACTGTCCAGGGAACTCCACCGGAGCTTCGCGTTCAGCTGGCACAGATAAGTATGGAGGGAATGACGTGGCATTGGTTTAAGGTCCTCCTTGCGTTGATGCCCGAACTGGACTGGGAGACTTTCAAGAGAGCTCTGTTTGATCGGTATGGAGATCACTATAGCGGGAATCCATTTTCTCAGCTGAAGACGTTGGTACAACGGGGGACGGTGGACGAGTTTGTAGAATGGTTTGAGATGTTGGCAGCTCAGATTCCTCCTCTTCCCGAAGATCAGTACATGGGATTTTTCCTTGGGGGACTACGAGAGGACATACGACTGGAGGTTCTGGCGTTGGACCCCTCCTCTCGTTATCAGTTGATCGCAGCAGCACGAGCAGTGGAGCGAAAACTCAACCCCTTGACGCAATATACGTCGACTGTGGGCTGGAGACCCGTGGGTGCTGCACGAGTCGGTCCTCCAAACCCGACAGTTGGAGGTCGCACCTAGGTCGGTGCACGACCCGGACTGGTTCGACACCATGCCAAGCCCATGCGCCAGTCGAAAGGGATGCGTATCAGGGGGCCAACAGGGAGAAGGACGCTGGTCGACGACAGGGTGTGGACAGGACTGTTGAAGGGCGCCCAAGGGGAACCCGAAACCTTTCTTACCAAGAGTTGTTGGACCGTAGGGCTAAAGGCCTATGCTTCAAGTGTGGCCAGCATTTCAGACCCAAGCACATATGTCCCGATAAACACCTACGCCTGCTGGTTTTGGAGGATAATGAAGAAGAAGGAGGGTCACCATCTGGAAATGGGGAAGGAAATGAGGCCGAGTTGGGAGAAGCTTGGGAAATGGTGTGCCAAGTGGCTGAATATGGGGAAATTGTCCAGTCTAAAACCCTTAGAATTGAGGGCAAGCTGTCGGGAGTCCCAATCTTGCTTCTCATTGATAGCGGAGCAAGCCATAATTATCTTTCGGCAGACTTGGTGGCTACCTTAGGTCTGAATGTAACTCCAACCGAATCCTATGGAATTAAGCTGGGTAATGGAACAAAATGTTTCTCACAAGGGCGATGTAAGGGACTTGTAGTGCATGTAGGGAATGTGGAGTTGCTACTTGATGCCTACATTCTCCAGTTGGGTGGAATCGATTTGGTCTTAGGTGCAGAATGGTTGGAGACCTTAGGAGAAGTTAGGGCAGATTTCAAGCAGAAAACATTGAGCTGGGGGTTTGAACATGGGAAGGAGGTTGTCACCTTAAGGGGATAGGGCTGTAAGCAGTTCCAACCCACTTCTGCCCTGCAAGGAGTACTTCAGTCTGTTGCAATGGAGGTTTAGAATGACCAGCAGGAGGTTGAGGTTAGTCTGCTTGATTCCGAAAATAGAACTTCCTTGACTCCAAACCAAATGCAGGAATTAACTTCAGTGTTACAAGTCCACCGACTAGTGTTTCAGGAACCGAGGGGTCTCCCTCCTTCGCGGGAGCATGATCATGCTATTACTCTATGTAACGGGTCCAATCTGGTGAGTGTCCGTCCTTATAGGTATGCCTACCACCATAAGGATGAGATTGAGAAACAAGTTCAAGAATTACTTTCTTCTGGTGCAATCATACATAGTACCAATCCCTTTTCCAGTCCAGTAATCCTAGTTAGGAAGAAGGACCATACTTGGAGGATGTGCGTAAATTATCACGCTTTAAACAAGGTAACCGTTCCTGATAAATTCCCCATTCCCACTATCAATGAGCTTATTGATGAGTTACTTGGTTCCAAGTATTTCTCTAAGATTGACTTGAAGTCCGGTTTCCACCAAATCCGCATTAAAACCGAAGATGTTCATAAAACAGCTTTTCGAACCCATGAGGGCCATTATGAATACTTGGTTATGCCCTTTGGACTTATGAATGCTCCATCCACCTTTCAATCGACTATGAATTCGGTCTTTAGGCCACTTTTAAGGAAGAGTGTGCTTGTATTCTTTGACGATATTTTGATCTATAGTGGCAGTTGGCAGCAACATCTCACACATTTGGAGCCAACATTGCAACTGTTAGCCGAACACCACTTCTTTGCAAACCAGAAGAAATGTGTATTTGGACAACAGTTCATTGAGTATTTGGGGCATGTTATTTCAGCTGAGGGTGTGGCAATGGACCCTACCATGGTTCAATGTGTTAAAGATTGGCCGATACCTAAGAATGTTACCGGAGTAAGGGGGTTTCTCGGTCTTACGGGGTATTATTGAAAGTTTATCAAGGGTTATGGGAAGATGGCTCAGCCCTTTACTGAACTTACCAAGAAGGACAATTTTTCTTGGACTCCCACTACTCAAGAAGCCTTTGAATAGCTGAAGAAGTGTCTAACTTCTTTTCTGATCCTTACTCTCCCAAATTTCTCCAAGGAATTTATTGTTGAGTGTGATGCCTCAGGTTTTGTATTGGGGGCTGTCCTCATGCAAGATAATAAGCCTATTGCTTACTTTAGCAAGGCTTTTTCTGCCACTGCCAAGGCCAAATCCGTGTATGAGAAGGAGATCATGGCATTGGTGCTAGCCATACAACATTGGAGGCACTACCTTTTGGGGAGATCTTTCAAAGTTTATATCGACCACAAAACTTTGAAGCACCTCTTACAACAGAGGTTAAATACCCCTGACCAATATCATTGGCTGTCCAAGTTGATGGGCTACCAATTTGAAGTGTTTTATAAGCCGGGGCCAGATAACAAGGCAGCAAATGCCTTGTCCCGTGTGAATGGAGAACCAGAATTTTACCATCTTACTTCTTCTCCTCAGCGGGCTGATTCTGTTAAATTGCAGGAGGAGTATCTGAAGGATCCTCAGCTGATTGGAATTCTGCAAGACCTCCAATCTAATCCTACAGCCGAAGGAGAATACCATTTGTCTGGAGGGTTACTGTTCAAGGGCAGCAAGTTGGTCTTGTCCCCTCCCTCATCCCAGATTTTTTGCAGGAATTCCATTCTACTCCTATTGGAGGTCACTCTGGGTTTACCAAGACCTATAAACGGATAGCTGGATGCTTATATTGGGCTGGAATGCGCAAGCAGATTTTGCAATTTGTGAAGGAGTGTGAGGTTTGCCAACGCCACAAATATCTAACCCTTGCTCCAACAGGGTTACTCCAACCCCTTCCCATTCCCCATTCAATTTGGGAAGACATTTCGATGGACTTCATAACAGGGTTGCCAAAGAGCCAAGGGTTTGAGGTAATTATGGTGGTAGTGGACAGGTTATCAAAGTACGCGCATTTTGTCCCTCTCAAGTACCCTTTTACTGCCAAGGGTGTAGCTGATTGCTTTGTCAAGGAAATAGTTAGACTCCATGGAATCCCGAAGAGCATTGTAAGTGATCGCGATCCCATCTTTGTTAGTAGTTTTTGGAAGGAACTTTGGAAGTTACAAGGCACGGTTCTCCGAATGAGTACTTCTTATCATCCGGAAACGGATGGACAAACCGAGGTGGTGAATCGATGTCTTGAGACCTACCTTCGTTGTTTTGTATCTGAACAGCCCAAGCAATGGCACACTTGGCTTTCATGGGCTGAATTTTGGTATAATACCTCTTTTCACTACGCCACTTCTACAACCCCGTTTGAGGTAGTATACGGTCGACCTCCTCCTACCATTCCTCATTTCCTCATTGGCGAATCAATGGTTGATGCTATGAATGGGGTGCTGATTGATATAGATGAAGCTCTACGACAACTTAAATTCCATCTTGCTAGAGCTCAGCAAGTCATGAAATCTGCAGCAGATACTAAGCGGCGAGATGTTCAGTTGGCAGTGGGGGATTGGGTCTATGTCAAGCTTAGACCCCACAGACAAACTTCAGTAGCACGTCGAATTCATCCTAAGCTTTCAGCCCATTTCTATGGACCCTTTCAAGTGCTAGCTCGGGTGGGAAATGTTGCCTATAAGTTGGCCCTTCCGGATACCTCCCAAGTTCATCCTGTCTTTCACATTTCTCAACTTAAAAAGGTGGTAGGAAACCAAGTACCCGAGCCTATTCTTCCTGTTGGACTTGAGGTTGACTCCATCGAGCCTCCTGCTCCCGAAGCCATCCTTGCTGAGCGTACTGTCCAGAAAGATCATGAGTCAATGGTCGAATGGTTAGTGTTGTGCAAGCGGAAGCCAATTGAGGAAGCTTCCTGGACAGCTGCTGCACATCTGCAACAACAGTATCCTTCCTTCTGCCTTGAGGACAAGGAAAATATTGCAGAGGGTGGAATTGATAGCCCTTTGGGTCATAAGCCCATATTAACTTACTCTAGGAGGAATAGGAGGCAGGAGCAGAACATGGGCCCTAAACCCTTGCTCACGTATTCTATAAGGAATGCTAGGAGAGAGCAGATGGTGAGTGAGGGGGAGTAATCGGTTAGGGAGTTAGTTAGAAGTGAGAGAGGGTACTATGTAAAGGGGGGAGAGGGTAGTGCAAGGACTATCTGAAAACTGATATTGTATTCGGCTGAATGCTGAAAGGGGCCATTAGTGGCTGGTAGCTTAGTGCTTGTAGAGTATACTACGAGGCTATAGCTATACTATCAATAAACATACCTTATTTTCATCCATTTGCTTATCAGCACCAGACAGCTAGGTTTGGTTGAAAATATGCCAAAGTGAGTATAGGCGGTGTGCTTTAATTGAAGCTTATGATAGCGTCAGATACTTGCTTCTCAAGGCTCTTAAAGATCACTCAGAAGAGATTTCAATTGTTGAAACTTTTTTCCATGAAATAGATAGCTACATTCAGATTGGGAAGTTTACTGAGGCTTACAAGATGATGCAACTAGAGAAAATTCATTCCAAGTTAATATTGTTTATTGAACTTCTGATGAACCAAAAGAGGGATCTGAATGCAGCAGTGAATATATTGCAGGCTTTGTATGAGCTCTGTATTCGAGAATTCCCAATGGTGAAGAGAACCACCATGCAATTGAGGCTAGAAGGTCTCGCCCCTTGGAGTCAATCTAGTGAGAATGGCTGGCTCTTTGAGAATGCAATTGAGTTTCCTGATGCTGAAGATGAGTTCTTCAACAGGCAGGTATGACGTTTGCACACAATCCTTACTTCTTGAGACTCAATGCGCAATGTCCCACAGAACATTGAGGCAAGAAGACGCATTGCCTTCTTTAGCAATTCACTGTTCATGAACATGCCTCATGCTCCCAAGGTTGAGAAAATGATGGCTTTCAGCGTTTTGACCCCTTACTATGATGAAGAGATGTGCTTTGGCAAGGAAAATCTCTGAAGTTAGAATGAGGATGGCATTTCTACGCTCTTTTATTTACTGAAGATCTATGCAGATGAGTGGAAGAATTTCATTGAGCGAATGCACAGAGAGGGGATGGAGGATGATGATGAAATTTGCGACAAAAATCCCAGGGATCTTTGACAATGGGCTTCATACAGAGGTCAGACATTGTCTCGCACTGTAAGGGGAATGACATATTACTATCGAGCTTTGAAGATGCTTGCCTATCTTGATTTTGCATCTGAGATGCACTATGGTCATCCTGATGTGTTTGATGGGTGCCGGTTCAAAAGTGATCAATATCAGTGAGGATATATATGCTGGCTTCAACTGCAAACTTTGAGGTGGCAATGTCACACATCATGAGTATATACAAGTAGGTAAGGGAAGGGATGTAGGTTTGAATCAAATCTCAATGTTTGAGGCAAAGGTTGCCAGTGGCAATGGTGAGCAGACTTTGAGCAGAGATGTATCGGTTGGGCCATAGACTGGTTTTTTTCCGAATGCTTTCTTTTTACTACACAACTGTAGGATACTATTTTAACACAATGATGGTGGTGCTAACTGTTTATGCATTTTTATGGGGCCGTCTCTATCTTGCTGTCAGTGGTGTTGAGGGTTATGCTAGTGAGAAAAGTACTGACAACAAAGCTTTTGCTGCAGTTCTAAATCATCAGTTTATTATCCAGATAGGCCTTTTCACTGCCCTACCAATGATAGTTGAAAATTCGCTTGAACATGGATTCCTTCAAGTTGTCTGAGACTTCTTGACAATGCAACTGCAGCTTGCATCACTCTTCTACACATTTTCTTTGGGAACATGTTAAGCCACGAAGTTCAAATTGTGTGCCCATGAAGAATCCAAAATTTATGGACTGATTGCACGGAGATTTTCTTCCGGTGCTACTAGGAATTAGTCAAATCTGTTAGTTATTATTTTACTTTGAATAAGTGCCCACTACTTTAGTTGTGCAGTAGTTAGACTTCCACATTGTTAGTTTCAAGTAAATATGGCAGTAAGTTTAGGAAGAGTTAGTTACTTCATTTGTATTTAAATTCAAGAGTTGTGCAGTAAAAAGGAAAAAAGCTATTTTCAATCAAAAAAGTCACTTGGGTCTGTTCTCGCCATAAGCATAACACTGTCAGAAAACTTGTAGCTTTGATTGGGACCTATCATTGGTATCAGTGCTCGGTTAAAATGGCAACCAACAAAGAGAGGATTGAAGCCTTGGAGGCTGGACTTGGTGGTGTTCAAGATGGAATGCAACAACTTGAGGACACTGTCAACAGGCTGTCTGAAATTTTGCTTTCAACTAGGGAAAGCTTCAACAATCACAACAATGGACGAGAAGGAATTGTCCAGCCATATCGAGAAGAGAACGAAGGTGGCAGACAAATTTTTTCTTCCAAAATGGCAAAATTGGATTTTCCAAAATACTCTGGAGATGATCCAACAGAGTGGTTCAATCGGGTAGCTCAATTTTTTGAATTTCAAGGCACAACAGATAATCAAAAGGTCTCTCTAGCATATTTTCATCTGGAAGGAGAAGCTAATCAGTGGTGGCAGTGGTTACAAAGGGCTTACCAAGAGGAGGGGAAAGAAGTTACATGGGAAATTTTTGTTGAGGAGCTATGGTCACGATTTAGTCCTACCGATTGCGAGGACTTTGATGAATCCTTGTCCAAGATAACACAAACAGGTTCATTACGGGAATATCAAAAGGAGTTTGAGAGGTTAGGTAATAGAGTGCAAGGATGGATACAAAAAGCTTTGGTGGGCACGTTCAAGGGGGGCCTAAAGCCTGACATTGCTGATGACTTTAGGATGTTCAAACCAAAATCTCTAAAAGATGCCATTAGCCTTGCTCGGATGCGGGATGAGCAGCTGAATCGTCAATGCTAACTTCCACACCCTGTCAGTCGACTCATGGCAGAATCATCATATTCAACAAAGTTCAAACCCGCATGACCTACGAAGCGGCTTACTTGGGACAAAATGCAGAAGCGAAGGGCCTAGGAATTGTGCTTTAATTGCGATGAGAAATTTAGCCCAGGACATCATTGCAAGGGACCTCAACTCCTGGTAATAGAATGCGATGATGAAGGCTTAGATACGGAGGGGCAAAACAACTCAACGACGTGACAACAAGAGATTTCATTCCATGCACTCATAGGCTAATTTCCTCAACCTCAACCTTGAGGACAAGGTTACTGTCGAAGGAGGTGGTAATGTTAAGCCACGAAGTTCAAATGGTGTGCCCATGAAGAATCCAAGATTTATGGACTGATTGCATGGAGATTTTCTTCCGGTGGTACTAGGAATTAGTCAAATTTGTTAGTTATTATTTTACTTTGAACAAGTGCCCACTACTTTAGTTGTGCAGTAGTTAGACTTCACGTTGTTAGTTTCAAGTAAATATGGCAGTAAGTTTAGGAAGAGTTAGTTACTTCATTTGTATTTAAATTCAAGAGTTGTGCAGTAAAAAGGGGAAGCTATTTTCAATCAAAAAAGTCACTTGAGTCTGTTCTCGCCATAAGTAGAACACTGTCAAAAAACTTGTAGCTTTGACTGGGACCTATCATCATATGTGTAGGGTGGAAGTACTAAACTTATTTCCAAGTAAAGAGAAGTCACGGTATAAATTGCAAGTATTTGAAGCTCTTTCTTTCACATTCTAAACTTTTGCTTCAAATAACTTGACTCCTCGTTAACTACCTTCTATCAAGTAACTTGTTAACTTCTAACTCAATCATATTTTTTGTTGATTATCTTCTATATTTTGTCAACTTCCACATTCTAACTGCCTCTTACTATTTTTCAACTTCCACGTTATAACTACTTGCTACTATTAGCACATACTAATTATGTATTAACCATCTAAAATTCTTGAATCTTGAAAGTCTCAACTATTTCTCGTGTGCACAAAAAAGTCTTTGGCGAAATAACTCCCAATATCTAAACCGTTACTTATTTTCCAAAATTTGCACCATTTTGAAATTTATTCACTTTCCTAAAATATTACAATTTGATTTTTAAAATAGTTTTTCATATTTTATTAAATGAACTAAAGGATTAATTTTCTAACTCAAAAACTTAGCATGTGTACCGTTATCAGTCTAGTTATACGTGAATCGAGACTTACATGCCATCTAATCATAGCACCGGAATTTTTGTGCCTGGACTGATAAAATCGAGTAAACCGAGACTTAATGCCAAATGTGAGACTTAATGCCAAATGTGTCAACACACAGAAACGGAAGATTAAACAGTTTCAGGCGAACTGTCTCTGGCGAACTGTCTCTGTTATGTATATGCATATATGCATATAGATATATATATAAGCAATGCGAGGGAGTACGTATGGGCCTCCCACAATGAGATGTAACATAAGGCCTTACAAGTAAATGAAGCAAAGTTCTTTTGTCAACTTACGAACCTTAAAAAGGAAAAAGAAAAAGAACAAGAAAAAAAAAGAGTGAAGATTTGGTTATGTGAGTGCAAAACCACAGGGCAGAAGTCTTCGGAGCATCCAGGGATGATGAATTCTTAACTTTGCGATGCTGCTGCAACATTTAAATACCCATATCTTTGCATCACTCTCCTAGTTGCAAGAGCTGCTGCCTCACTTGCACTCAGTGTACCAGTAGTCATGATTGCTGCAAATTCTCGCGTAATCTCCTCTTGCACCTTGCTCCGTGCATTCCCAAGAGGGTCTTCAGTAATTCCATTAACCGTGGGTTTCTCTTTCACTTCTGCAGGTTTGACAGCAGGTGGCACAGAGTTCCCAGAGGTCTTTGGCTCATCCGACTTAGGATCTTTCACTTCATTATTATCCGATGATTTCTTAACAGCAATAGCTGTTCCCGCGGGTGAAGGTTGAACCACAGAAGGTGGTCTAAATTGTGGAACTTGTGGGACAGCTCCAACTCTTAGTGTACTCTCTAGATTCTGTATCATGGGCACTACAACAACAATAAATTAAAAAAAAAAAAGATCAAAGAGGTTCAAATATGTTAATGATAATCACTATTGATTAGCATCAACCGCCACCAACCAAGGGACCAAGTTCATCACAAAATTCAAAAATCAGTCTAGTGAAACATCAGTTTGCTAAAAATCTACAAAAATTATCGAAACAACATATTTAAACACAAATCCAATTTGCTGCAGTGCATCATAGTGAAAATGTTTATTCGTATCATAATTCACCCTTCCAAAGTAGCAATTCTCCCAATCAATAATGACAGACCAAATTACAGAAAGTAGAGATCAGAAAAACAAGTACTTACTTATTAGAGCACCCATTGGGCTGTTCATAACTTCACTAGGGAGCTGAATAATGTAATCAGGAATTGAGGCACCCACCAAAAATTGAGCAACTTCATTACTGAAATTGTTGCAGTTATGAGTAAGTAAACTGTAAGTCTCTGCAGTATACCGGGGACTAATTTCCTGCAAATACATTTCAAATACATCCTTCGGCACATGTGTGACACCCAAATCTACCACTTTAATAGGTGAACCATAAGGTGTTGTTCCAGCTGGAGCTTGTTGTATACCTCCACCAAAATAATATTCATTACCATACACCACAATTCCCGTGTGCCTGCCGAACACAAATTAATCAATATGACATGAATCGTGGTAACTGTATACACCCTCATTACATTCTATCTTTAAGGCTTAGGTGATAGTTTTTAAATGGAAAATGCCTTCAATTTATCGTACCAACACCTAAGAACAGCTGACATAGGCAATAAATGGAAATATTGAAGCCAGACAATAATGCCAACAGAGACCGTGCACCCACATAAGGAGTGGAGGATATTCTACTGGCCATGGGATGAAAAATGAGGTATAATCATGTCAAACAACTTTCAATTCCTCAAGGACAAAAGACTTACCAAATACCCTCAATAACCTTCCCCAAAAATGTCATGGATAGCTGCCGTGCTAATCCTTGGCTGAGATCATACACATTCAAGGTGACCCTGTGCCCTTCCTGTGACCAGTACGTAAATGAGGTGTCGATTCAACCAGCAAATACAACACGAGGAAAAGGACAATGCATGAAATTTATACCTCTGCCATTTTCTTCCAGCCAAAACCTGAGAGAACTAGGGTCACTGCTGAATTATACACAACGGGCGACAACCTGTCACAAATGAAATTAGACATCACATTCAAGCCACGTAGAGCAAAGCCTAGAATCTTCATGTTGCATAAGAATGCCAAAAAGAGAAGTTTCCAATAGCAGGAGATTTCAATTGTTCATGAATACCGGTAGGACAAGGAATTAGAAAAGCAAATTTAAACGCTAAATACCAATATAATCGCAAGCAACACTACCAAAAGTCCTCAAAGCTCCTACTTTGCTAACACAGAACACCCTCGACAAATAAGACTCCCTTGGCAAGCACAAATAAAGTTCATTCAGAAATCATCCCAAAACAAGTCCTTTTTTTCTTTTGTTTCGGTACCCAACTCTATCACAAGTTTCAACAAAGGAATCCTTAATTCAGAAATTACGAACACAGTAACCCCCGGTCAGAGCGAAGAAAACGCTAAAAGAAATCCAAGAATCACAGGAGCAAAGCCAAGCCACAACCTAGATCTCACATTCTTAAGAACCTCAATAAACTGAAAATTAGATTCAGGGAGGGAGGGAGGGAGAGACAGAGAGAGGGAGAGCACACCTGTAAGAAGGAACCGACAAAACCAAGAATATGGGTTAAACTACTATATATATATATATATATATTGCAAGGAAATCAATATAGTGAACCAAGAACCGTTGAGTAATTAAAAATAGTGGGGGTAGCTCCTTTTATAGCCGAGAGCTCCCAGATTCTCTCCAGAGTCCTACTTCAACGGGCCTTCTAGAACTTACGCGCCAATTACATCATCACACCTGTCATCGTTCTTTTCTGTTAATATTATTATTTACTCTTCATCAGCCTTCTCTTTCTTTTCTATACGCGTTTAGTTTGACAATGCGCGTCACGCGACTGCTCTCAGTCAGTCCCATTGCCTTTTCCTTTGCCCCTTTTTTGTCCATCTTCTGTGTTACTCTGTCTCTGCTAAGGTATTTGTAATCACCATTTCAGATTTTGAAGGATTCCATTACCATCAACTGCCTTAATTCTCAAACTATTTTTGAAATTAAAAATAGTTTATTTAAAAAATTAGTTTTATAAGTACAATAAAGCTTCTTTAATTTATAATAATTTCTATCTTGTAATAATTTTTATGGTCTTAATAAACTAAATTAAAAGTTTTGATACAAAAAATAAATTAATAATTTTTAACTAAAAATACATTAAAAATAAATAATTGATTATTATATTTTTCTTAAATTATGACTATTGTAACCTTTTTATTAAAATTTAAATATAAGTGGATCTTACATCTTTCCTTTTTACATTTTAAAATTCCGAAATTAAATTATCAATTTGCAACAACAAAAATTTGAAATGTTATTGGAGACTTTGTCTTAGCTAATATAAAGGTTTTTTTAACATAAACCTTTAGGACTGAATTGTAAATTTAAAAAATTAACCCTAAAAACTAACACTCCCCCCCCCCTCCCCCCCGGACTCTGCCTGTCTCTCTCGACTCTCACTCGCCTCTCACTTACTCTTGTCGTCTCCTCAGCCTCTCACTCTCGTCGTCGCCGTTTTGCACTGTCCCCATCCCTGATCGCTGTCTCACTCTCTTCTTCTTCCCTCATCCTCCTCAGACCTCGGCTCCTCCTTTGGCATCGGTTGAAGACGCTACCGTCTTTGTCTTCAACCCTCCTCCACACCCAAAGATGCCACCGCCCACTACACCACACCACGTCGTCGCCGTCGCAACTCAGGCAGACTGCACCATCGCACCATCCGTCACCAACCCGTCACCAACTCTAACTAACAACCGGAAGACCCGATCCCCATGATTTGTTTTTGAGTGTGTGTGTTTTTTTTGTTTTCGAATTTTTCCTTCTTCATTGCATTTTTTTGTGTTGGATGATGGATTTGTGAATGTTGGATGATGGATTTGGGAATTGAATTGTTGAATGCTCACAGGTTGCATGTATCTGAATTGGTTGGATTTTGGATTATGGAATTGAATTGTTGAAGTTGAATGCTCACGGTGTTTTTTGATTTGTCATTTGTGATGTGAAAAATGAAAATGGAATTATACAATAGAATTGTTGAATGCTCAGCTCACGGTATTGGAGTTAGGTGTATATGAATAGGTTGGATTTTGGATTCTGGAATTGAACTGTTGAAGTTGAATCTCACGGTGTTTTTTTGGGTTTTGTCATTTGTGATCTGAAAATTGAAAATGAAATTATACAGTTGACTATTTGTGATCTGAAAATTGGAAATGGAATTATATCAATTGTTGTTTTGTTTGGTTATAAATTGAAATGCCTTAATTTTATGTTATAATTATGTTAAGTGCACTTTTTAAGTTATAAAAAATAATAAAATATAATGCATATTAACTATTAAGTGTTCAACGTTAAAGTAAATCGATGAAACTTAATGTAACGTGATACTAATTTGCGAATGCTCTTGTTTATCCTCAATTAGATTACGTGATAATAATAAATATTAAAATATTAAAATTCATAATTTTAATAAAAGTTTAGAAATATATGTTTGAACCTTTTATTATATAAAAATATATATAATCAAATCACATAAATGAAATACTAATTTTTTTTATTTGTTATTTTATTAAAATAATCATTTACATCCAATTCCATTTACATACATGGTTACATACTTAAGGAAACTAATTAAACACTTTCTTCCCTTTTTAATCATTAGTTACAATGACAAACTGTAACATCCCGTTACCCATGTTAAGGCTAGAAAAGTAAATTATGAGAAATTTATGTAGAATTAGGAAAAAGCACGTCATGCATAAATTAATTGTGACATATACATTTATTTTGTATATTCATATGATTGTACATGCATTCATTGGTATTTCCGGGTAAATTTGATTTATAAGTGGAAATTGTGGATTAAATTGGAATGTATTAATTATGATTTGGCAATTTTGGTATATTTTGGATATTTTGAAATTTTTGGTGAATTATTTTGAGTTGATAATTTATTTGGAGAGTGCTATTATTATTTAAAAATTTTTGGTGAATTTTAGAAATTTTCTAAAAATTTGGGATATTTTAGACCAATTATATAGTGACACATGGCATTAATGGGCAGATAATAAATGGTGAATTAGTTGTGATAAATGGCTTGAAAGTGTGAAGACATGTGAATGACTTGCATGATATACATGTAGTCTAATGTTTTGTGTTAGGAATTTGTCTCTGTAACTTATGTTCTTCACTATTCTTCTTCTTTACCGAGTAACAAACTATTATGTTCTCAGTACCTTGGATTTATTTTCATTACTGGAAATAAAAGCTGAAACAAGTAAGTAACTTGATGATATTTATGGTGTAGAAATATACATGCATGCATGGGTTTTAGAATGATGGTTACGGTGATGTACTATTCATGTATGAAGTGTTAACAAAGGTGGTTTTTTTTTTAAGTTTGGATTTAAGGGAACAAGCTTGAGAGATGCGGTGTTTGGGGAACTATGATGTTAATGTAAAGTTTATATGGAAATGAGTTTTTGCTAATAATGAATAAGTCGGAAAAATTGAAAATGATACTGACATCTGTGAGTTAAGGAAGGTTAGAAAGCTGATGAGTATATGTATAAACTCTATTTTGGTTTTGAGAAAACCGAAATTGTACATGCATGCAATTGTGTCTGTTGTGCATCAATACAAATGGATTTAGATGAATTTAATTATATGAGATGACAATTTGGATGAGGTTATTGTTGGATATTAAAATGCATGCAGAAACATATATGCAATTCAACATGCTCTATTCTTGTTATATATATATCCGTAAATGTCTGGGTAGTGTGGTGATGGATGTATGTGAGGTAGAGTTAAAGAAAACATAGAGGTGTTGTATTTTAAGGAGTAAGACGGTAGAAAACGTGGACTGAGGAGGGAAGGAAAAAGAAATGGAAAAGTGCAGGAAAAAAAATTAGAGAGAGAGAGAGAGAAAGAGAGAGAGCAGAAAAATGGTGTTGCCCACATATGAGCTTTGTTTTGATGTTTGTGTTTACCTTTGAAGTTTGAGTTGTTTGAGAGTAGGCAACTGCAGAAACTAGACTTTCTATGTTTTTGAACTGTAAATTGTTGCAAAAAAAAGAATGCAGAAAATGAAAAAAGTGTAGAAATGTTGCAGGAAAACTATATGTGAATTTTGGTTGTGATGTTGTGTGTCATCTTGAATTTTGAGACGTTTTTGTTAGTAAGTTGAATTATAATGGGAGCATAATGAAGAGATAATGTGAGAGTATAAATTAGAGAAGATAGGGTAAGTGGAAGAGAGGAAGAAGAGTGAAGAAAATTTTGCTATTTACGTTAACGAAAAAAACTGGGTTGGTGAAGAAGATGAAGTTTGCATGCTAGAGAGAGAAGAGGTGATAGTTTATATGTGTGGGTTAAAAACTAGAGTTTTCATTGAACAGCCCTCAGTCTTTTTCTTATAACTTTTTCATCCGAACTCCAAATAACTTGAAACTTAGATCAATGGATTCCTAAGACATTTTTCTTTCTCTCCA
>JAOTAX010117578.1:0-23386 GCA_025629825.1 Erythroxylum guanchezii | reverse complement strand
TTCACATATATATAAAGGCCATATTATGCATGAACATGCCGAGACTAGTTTACACACTCAAAACCCGTCCCAAATTATTATTTTACCCTTCCCATCACTGATGGGATGTTACAGAATATTCATACAACACTGGTTTTCATGTTTCCACTAGTACAACACCTTTCAAGATTGTATATGGTAGGGATCCTCCACCTCTGCATCCTTTCGTGAAGGAAACATCAAATGTTGACTTGGAAGACTAGTTGTTGATTCGAGATGCTATGCTGAAACTTTTGAAATAAAATCTCACTAAAGTGCACTCTCGCATGAAGGCTCAACAAAACAAGCACCATCGAGAGCTTTCCTTTGACATTGGAGATTATGTATGGCTGCGAATCCAACCTTTCAGAAAGAAATCACTCTCCAAGCAACTTTTTAACAAGCTTTCTCCTGGGTACTTTTGGTGGTACAAAGTCCTAAAGAAGATCAGTATTGTGGCCTATAAGTTGGAGCTACCACCAGATGTAAAAATCCATGTCATCTTCCATGTTTCATTGTTGCGACTTGCACATGGGATTTCGCCTCTAACTTTAGCAGCTCCTCTCCCAATTTCAAATGACTGGGAACTCTTAGTACAGCTTGATCGTGTACTAGAACATCATTGGACTGCTAGACAGATTTTGGAATTACTTGTTGTTTGGAAAGGATGCCCACTTGAAGAGTCAACTTGGGAAGATTATGATCTTATTACTTAACAATTTCCTCATTTTTACCTTGAAGACAAGGTGTCTTTCTAAGAAGGGAGAAACAATAAGCCCATAATTACATATCAGAGGAAGAAGAGGTCACGTGTGTCAAGCATCTGATTTTGTCTTATCTACCAGCACCTGATTTTATCCTCTTATCTGCAGAATTTGTTTTCAATTTATTATGTCATTTGCTTCATGTGTTCCTATTAAGTAGGGGCTTAGTGAGTAGTGATTTGTTACTTATTATTTTTAATAAATCCAGATCTATTACTCCTGGATCTCAGAGTCTGTTAACTAGTTTTTAGAGAGTCATGGGTTAATCCTATCCTATAAATAACTATGGGAAGTATGTTGTACTTATGGAAAATCAATTCAAGTATTTCATTCTTGGAGATTCTCCTTCAGCTATTAATTCTTCTTCGAGTGAGATCCTTGCTCTTAGAAAATTATTATATTTTTCCTATTATTGACCTTTTGCTTCCAGCCCTTTATCACTTTAGCTTATGTCTAGTAACTAGTTACGAAACTGGAAGTCTTGCTTGTGCTAAAGGACTATGGAATGTTCTAAGGCTACGGCTCCTGATATGATCTTAAATTCTTTACTACTCCATCTACTAAGAATTGGATAAGTTTTAATTTTGCAATTGAGTGAAATCTTATAAGGGGAGGTTAAGCAAATTTGATATTAAAGCTTTGCACTGAACTTTGCACTTAAAAAAGAGTCAATACGATTGTATCTATCTCAATTTTGGATAAGTTGAGTTGTTTTGAAGGTAATCCAAGAAGAGTAATAGTCTTAACTAATGTCTAATATGTAAGTTGGTATGAGAAAGACATATTAACTTAAAAAAAGCTATTTTTAACACGATAGATAATTGTACAATAGTCCATATGGTTAAAAATAGTAACACAACACAAAACCAACATGCTATGGTCAAAACAAAGAATGATTATATATAAATGGGCAAAATTTTTGCTTAGATAATTCTAAGGATGACAAGTTTAGGTTTTAAACCTCTTTCTAAATTGTTTTTTGGTGACATGTTTACTGGTCCGCTAGGATGCCTCCGCTGCATGCATCACCAAACTTCCACTTGACACCTATCGTAATGATAAACGACTCGTCTCTCCGTGATTTTCTCTTGAATTCTCAAAACTTCTGTTGCTCCATCCCCGCAGGGACAAAGAACTCGTCGTTGTCTCAGCTATGCTACCAGGGGCTCTGGGAAAGTCGAAATAGGAGAGCACTCATCTTGGGATAGGCTTACTGCTTAAATTCTTTCAAGAGTTATCTACTCCACACTTGGCTATGTTTTCTCAATTTTGTAATGCATGATGAAGGTGGCAATGCATTTGTATGACTAAAGATTGAGAATGCCAAGCAATATAATGTAATATACAAGAAATTTAAGCCTAACAATTTGACTTTGTCTTCTAATATAATGTAAGCACAGCACATGCCTTCCTCGCAAGTCCCAAGCACCCAACAAGGACCCAATAAGGCTAAAGTCCATTGTGGCATTCTATATATAATATGAAGTACATGACAAGTTGACAACCCATTTTTTTCTTTTATTAATTCTATAATCAAAACCTAATTTTTTTATTTATTTAATCTATAAAATATTTATAATATTTAAGACTTTTTTCTTTTATTAATTCTATAACCAAAACCTAATTTTATTTATTTATTTATTCTCTAAAAGAATTTATAATAATTAAGACTAATTATTATCTTTTATTAATTTTATCAAAAGATGAGTTTTGAAGTATTTGATAAAATTAATCATAAATTCACATATTTAAGCCACTAAAATAGTTATAAAAAGAGAAAATTGACCTCCCAAACTTAGTTTTATTTATTTATTCTGTAAAAGAATTTATAATATTTGAGACTTTTGTGTTTAAATGACGCGGTTTGTCCTAAAATCAGAATCTTTCATGGCATGTAAACGTGTTTAAGTATATTATAGGTGTGCATGATGTTCCTCACTTTCTCTCTCTTATTCCTCTATCTGTCTCCCTCTTCCTCTCCAATCAAAATTCAACAAAATCCAACCACAAGCCAGTAAGTTACGAAGCTTTTTTACTTTTCGCTTATGGGTCTTTTGTCAATTTTCTCTTTGACTATGTTTGCCTGTTAAATTGAATTGCTGTGGATTGTTTGTGGTATTTCTTCGTCCAACTTGGTTCAATTTGTTGATTGTTCTAAATTTTGGAAGGGAAAAGGTAACTGTTGATGAATTCTGAACCCTCCTTTCCTTATTGGGGATTCTTCCAGATCTTTGCGTGATCTTGTCATTCGCGTTCTTCCAATCTTCAATTTTTATTCTTTTTCCTCCCACTGACCTTTTCAATCTGTCTTGTTTTTCTCTGTTGTTAATATTTTTTGTTTGCTCATCATTAATCTCAAGATTGTTACTCGAATTCCAATAGTATGCTTTTCCATATTTGATTTTGCTTTTAGTTGTCTTTCTCGAAGCTCATCGTTAACGTCTTTGTTCTCCATCTCTCCTCTTTCATTTCTTTGGTAAGATCAATTTTTCTCTTTGTACTGGTTTGTTTCACCTCAAATCCCAGTATGATTTTTTTTTTTATATTAGCCTTAGATTTTTCTCTCAATTTGTCCTTTGTGCTTCAAATCTACAATTCTCTATGTTTCTCCTTCCCCTTGGTTTCAAAAATTTTCATCAGATGGAAATTTTTGACTGAAGAGTTAAATTTTCTACATCTGTTCTTTTGGTCCCTTTGTTGCCCTGGAGGACGGATTGTTTTATCAGATGATCTAGCAGTTCCTGATTTCCTCTGCATAAGCTTGTTAATCAGTCGTAGCATTCCTCTCTTTTTTTTTTTTTTCTGTTGTGGTTTCTATTTCCTGAAACTTTCTGTTATTGATACTTGGGATCTGTGTATATATTCTTGCATACTATTCATTTGAGTTCTTCTCACCATGAGTTTATAACATTTTTTTTCTTATTAGTGGCTCTTACCTTGTTTATTGCAAACACAGGTTTAGATACATAAACATCAGAAATAAAGAAAAGGAGACAGTTGAAGGATTGGAAGAGGAAGTATGGAAGAACCAATGGCAGCAAGGTATTGGTGTCACAGGTGCTCTGAAATGGTGGATCCCATCATGGAGGTTGAGGTTAAATGCCCCTTTTGCATGAGTGGATTTGTTGAAGAAATGAGTAGCAGCCCGATGAATATACAGGACCCTGGTACTGATTTTGGGTCAGATCGCACCCTTTCTCTTTGGGGCCCTATTTTGCTTGGTATGATGGGTAACTCCCCCCGTCGCAGAAGATCTAGAAGAATGGGTTTTGATGATGGCGAAGACAATGCTGACAGTGAAGCACGGCATGGAGGAGAGACCGAACTGGACCGTGAAATTGAAGCAATCTTTAGGAGGAGGAGGAGGAGAAGTTCAGCTACCAGACTGCAATTGCTTCAAGGAATTCGAGCTGGAATGTTGACTGAATCGGAGAATTATGAAGAAGATCGTGATAGGGATAGAGAAAGAGAACGTGTCATTTTGATTAATCCCTTCAATCAATCTATTGTTGTTCAAGGTTCTTATGAGTCTAGCAATGGCCAAAACCAGAACCAAAATCCCATCGGATCACTGAGTGATTATTTCGTTGGTCCTGGTTTAGACTTGTTATTGCAGCATTTGGCAGAGAATGATTCTAATAGATATGGGACTCCTCCTGCTCATAAGGAGGCAATTGACGCATTACCTACTGTGACAATTAAAGAGAAATTGCAGTGTTCAGTGTGTTTGGATGAATATGAGATTGGTGCTGAGGCAAAGGAAATGCCTTGTAAACATAAGTTTCATAAGGGGTGCATATTACCATGGCTAGAACTTCATAGTTCTTGTCCAGTTTGCAGGTATCAGCTGTCTGTAGATGAGTCTAAACTTGATTCTGAGAGGCCTAGGAATATCAATACTCAGACACTGAATGATAATGATGGTGGTGAGAGTAATATTAATCATGGGAGCACTTTTGAGGAGGGAGATGGAGAAGGGAGAAATGGAAGTGGGAGAAGATTTTCCTTTCCTTGGCCTTTCAATAGTTTGTTCTCCGCTTCCTCGTCATCCCAATCCGGTGGAAGTAATTCATCATCCCCACCATCCTCTTGAAGAAATGCACCTGGAAATGCTTATTAAACTGATCACTGCGTATCAATTTGTGAGTTGCTGTAGTTTAGATATCCATCGCTATCGTGTTCATGTACATATTATCTTTGCCACACTTGAGGTTGAATCCAAGTTGTTTTTCAGTTCACATGCTTCTTTAAGATTCCCTTGCTTTATGTAATTCTTTCTTTATTGAAGAAATTTCTGATCCTTCTATATCAATGTGTATAAATCTTTGGCCACAGTGGATGTTTGAGCAGTATGCTATTAAATTTGCGTAACTTTAATGCTTTTGTTTTACTTTGATGCACTTCTTTTACTGACCACCATTTTACTGAACTCTAGCATTATATATCATATGCTATTTAGTTTTTAGAACCAAGTTATATCATCAATTATGTGCTAGTTCTTACAAGTGCATTAATTACATGCTAACTCCGAATTTTCCTTCTTTGAAGTGAAAACTCACCAAATCAGTTGGTGCTCAACGTTTAAATTTGTGAAGAAAAGCAGCGTAAGACAAAACAAACAAACCAAAAAAAGGTTTAGTGCTGCCATTATACTTGACAGCATAGTTCATTCTAAATTTAAGAATGCGAAATTACTCTCCTCATAACTTAACCCCTTCTATCCTGTCTCCTCCTCCAAATAAAAGGAAATTGGCAAATTCTAAGAAGAATCACTTAACGGTGATGATCTTGATGACAGATGCAGTTCCAACTCGGTGCAGTGCAACCACAGAGTCTCCACTCTTACATAGTCCTTTTGCCTTAGCATGCTGGATTGCGAAATCCAAAGCTTCTTCTGTTGTCTCAGAGTGAGAAGCCTTAGCAGATCCTGCATATAAAATTGGCACCAACCCACGGAAAATAAGGCTGTGCCTTGCAGGTGCTTCGTCACTGCATGACCAATCAAATGAATCAGTCTTAATCTCAGGCACAACCACAGATAAAATGGGCATGCCCGGCCTGTACTTAGCCACCAGTTTTGCAGTACTCCCTCCCTTTGTTAACACCAGTATAAAAGCTGCTTTTGTTGAATTGGCTGTTCTGACAGCAGAAGAGGCAAGGCTTTCTAAAGGGCTCATGGGCACAGGTGAATGTTGCATGATCCTTTTAAATACATCTCCATAATCAAGTGTGCTCTCTGCTTCTACACAAATCTTTGCCATAGTCCGAACGGCAAGTTCTGGATACGCTCCAGCTGCAGTCTCACCACTTAGCATCACGCAATCAGTACCGTCAAGAACTGCATTGGCAACATCAGTAGCTTCTGCTCTGGTTGGTCTTGGAGACTTGATCATGGACTCAAGCATCTGGGTTGCAGTGACAACAGGTTTTCCTTGGATGTTGCACTTATAGATCATTACTTTCTGTGCTAGAAAAATCTTCTCAATTGGAATTTCCATTCCAAGGTCACCACGAGCCACCATAAACGCATCCGTGTTTGCTAAGATATCATCAAAATTTGCCACCCCTTCTTGATTTTCAACCTATCAAAGTTTTCAAGCAGTGGGAATGATACATAAGTGAGACAATAACCACTGCAATTTGCTACATATACTCGATTACATGACAATTACTTGGCAGTCGTTCACTCAAAATCAATTGCATGGTTCCAATTTCTGCCAACAAGCAAGCAGTAAATGCTTTAACACAGTAAGCATACCTTTGACATGAGAAGGATACTCTTGGCATGATCGCCCAACAAGTTCCGCACTTCCACGAGATCTGAGCCCTTTCGAACAAAAGAAAGAGCAATCATGTCAATGTGATTAGGAACCCCCCACCCCATGATATCATCCTTGTCTTTATCGGTCAAGGTTGGCAGATCCACTATTACTCCTGGGAGATTAACATTCTTCCTTTCACCAAGAATAGCTGAGTTCTCGCATCGGCACCGAACCAAACCAGCCTTTTTGTCACATGATAGAACAGTGAATGAAATGGTGCCATCAGCACAAAGTATGACACTCCCTGGCTTGACATCTTCTGCCAATTTCTTGTAGCTCATGCAGATCATATTTTCATCGCCCTTGATGCTATAGTCAGTAGATATGGTGATCTCCTGACCTTGTTTTAGCTGGATGGGCTTGGCATCTTTTAAGAAACCAGTTCGAATCTCTGGTCCCTGTTACACATGAACTGAAAAAATTAAAGATTTTGTGTGTGGATCCAAACAATTACGAAGGCTGCAAAGAGAGAGATGGATGGAATTGGAATCAACAGAATCTGAAACATTTTTTATCAAGAAAAAGACCAAGTGGTAAAGTAAATCATAGGAATTCCATAGAGGAAAGGGCGGACCTTGGTGTCAAGCATAACAGCACAGAGAATACCGGTGTTGTCCATAGCAGTCCTCAGATTGTTAAGCGTTTCTTGGTGATACTCGTGAGATCCATGAGAGAAATTGAATCTAGCAACGTTCATGCCGGCCATCAACAGCTTCTCGCACATCTCAATGGATCTGGAAGCAGGACCCAGCGTGCATACGATCTTTGTCTTGGCTTTCTTCTCCATTTCTGTCTGTTTTCGGTTCTGAAATCGCAGTACCCACAACAGAAAAGAGAGGAATTGGTCAGCAAAAACACATCTTTCTCGTAAATTAGGTATACAGATAGATTGATGAAATGATAAGACTTGAAAGAAATTACGAAATGAAATGTCAACGGCGAGAGAGAAACACGGAAACGAATCCACAAATCAATAACACCTACTCATTTATAAACAACGTACATACGTACATAAATACAAACCTACAAACCGGAGGGAGTCAGGAAGAAACTCTGATGTAGAAAGAAAGAAAGAAACAAATCTCTTGATTTATAGAACAAGAAGTGCTCTTCTTAGTAGACAAACAACTAAAGCACAACAGATGGAATAGATTACGAGAGACGGACGTAAGGAACAAGCATTACAATTCCATTGGTTGCGGAATAGTCGTTTTGGGCCCATTCTGTCTCTTGACCTTTCTTTGGTTGGTTTCTAGAAGTGGAAATTTTATTTCCTTCCTTTTTTAACTACATTTTAGTGTAATATATAAATTATTTCTACAAAATCATAATGACGAAATCGTGTAACACCAAAATTTGTCAACTTTAAACCAAATCCTGATTTGTTTAACAAAAATGTAATCCAATCCAATCTATACTATGCATAACGTTTCAGACATGGAACCGTTGGGACTTTTGTTCTTTTCTTACACCCAAAAGGCAGGTTCCAACAAATACAAACAAAGCAGAAGCACCAGAAATGAGGATTATCCATTATGCTCATGAAATTTGTTCCTGAATCCAATTAGTTAAAGTCCTGTCCTCTGTTCTGGTAACAACAAACATCTTAAAGTTCATCGTGTCCCACATCTGCTTGTTCTTTGTTCATCCGTTCTAGTTTACCTTCAAGTTCCTGTCACAAACATTCCCATCAGACAACCATATTATATCAAAATTCTTAATTGAACCAACCGTTACTTATTAATATTACCTTCAGCCTTTCTTCCACACAAAGAGCTGGGGTATACAGCAGCCCTACGTACCTGTTGTTTCGTTTACAGATTAGCAAACTCATTATAACGACCCAAATAGAGAGGGAGAACTCAAGGAGTGGGAGTCTTACTCGCAACGGCTAGGTTCATCTACTTCTGTTACCTCATTTGTCAATCCACACCTCAGCTTCACCTACAAGATAGATATATAGAGCACAAGCAACGTCACAGTTATTAGAAGAACCACAAACATCCCCTTTCTTCCCCTTAGCTCCCATTTGCATAGGCAATTATACTAAATAAATTCCTGGATAATAGATCAGCATTATTGGCCAGGTTCTACTGAGAATCAAATCATCCACTTCTGTTCGCCTGTAAGCTTAAAAGACCAAACACTAGTCAATGAAAATAATTGTGAATTAGAAATTCGTGCCTTTAAGCTTCTGTCAGGCCCATTCCAGCACTTGTCACCATTAGAGAAAACCATTGCTCGGTGTGAATCCTCAAACTTTTCCCATCGCCTATTTAGCAGAAACAGGAAGAGACAGGAAAGGAATTTCTCAAATCAGCTAATAAGCACTGAACAAAATACCAGCAATGGATAATGGAGATGAGCTAGAAGGTCATTAAAGGGAAGGCTGGGAAGTCGGTACCCACGAATACACTCAGATACGAATGCACATGAGAAGCATATGAGAGTGCACAATGCATCATTCCTGATTGACCGAGAATAAAATGGACTTCAACTAAGTATGATTTATGGTGCACATGCAAGGAGTCTGTTATGGTGATCCTGCTATCGTGAAGAAATATGCTAGACACACTCAATTGCACGAAATTGAAAAGCTAGTTCACTACAAGCACTTGACAACTTTCTTGCTGAGACAAGATGTGAATCTCCAAATTGAAAAGCTAGTTCACACCAAGGAAACAAAGAAAAGAATTTGCATACATTCATCTTATTTGGAATCTCAAAGAAAATAAAACAACAAAGACCATATGCGTGAAGAAGAAACAATGCAGGCAGATACCTACCCCAATGAAGTAGTTGAGTAGCCCTCCACCTGGGAAGCTTGTTTAAATGGGCAGATTTTGTAAACATATCTGAAGCAGAATTCAACCACCAAAAAGTCAAAAAGTGCACAATTAAGGACAGTAACTTCTAAGAGGGGTATGATGAAATATGAACTAGAAGAAACAGGTTTCTCACTTATTCTCTTTGCTCTCAAAACAACGATCATAGAAGGAGTAGAACTCTTTCTCTCTTCCTGGAAAATTGAACCACGTAGTTGGGAAACAGAAAAAAGGAAAAAGAACAAAGAAAAGGTTAACGCCATGTTACAGAGACATGGTGTTCCAAATGTACCAAAGTCATGTTTTAGCTTCCGTGTCAAACTTGATATCTTTGACTGTAATTTAGACAACTTGGTGCTGGACTTCTCATACTCCTTTCGTACACGAGCAGCATCTAACAAGCCAAATAAAATTTAGTTTTACATATTCTCAAAATTTGCATCGCCAATTGAGGCACATGTCTACCTGATAAACTCATGGGAGTCTGGAACAAATTTACAGCTTGTAGAATGTTTCGAACAGTCTGCTGTATCTTCTCTAACCACGATGGATTATCTAGACAATTTGCGTTAAAAAATATCCAGTAAAAAAAAAGGGCCACAACAGCCTGAATTACAAATTCTGCTGCAACAAAACCTTTTCCTCTCTAGTTGTAGAATGGATGAATAACAGGCTCTTTAACCAAAAATAAGCACACAAAAAAAAGCTAGGAATAATCAGTGTGGCACCTGAAAAGTCTGAATCATCATAAGAATCATGGTTGTATGAAGAGCTGGTATCATCATGTATTTCTTTTTCATAAGCTTCATGTGTGTCATCTTCTGCATCTGAATCATCATAAGAATCATGGTTGTATGAAGAGCTGGTATCATCATGTATTTCTTCTTCATAAGGTTCATGTGGGTCATCTTCTGCATCTATATCATCATACTTCCCAGTGTCATCATCAGTTTCTGAAGTGTAGCCATCATCATCAAGTTTTTCCTGTGGCATATCTTCAGTTTCTTCATGATCCTTGGTATAATCATTCTCAACACTATTAACCTCCTGAATTTTCTTTTCTGCTGTTCCTGTCCATCTAGAAGCAACAAGGCGGCCCAGCTCTTCTTTTGACAATCCTTCAGTAGTTTCAGATATCTCAGTGTCCTACATATAAAACATAAATTGATCTAATCTTTTCTTTTGTAACAGACTAGATGAAGCTAACAACAAATCCACAGACATAAGACTTAAAGGCAATCGACACATGTTTTCCAGTTTATATTTCTTCATCATTCTATGTAATGTTTGATTGAAAGAACTGATAAAGTTAGTAAATGGTTAAGACAAGTTTGAAATGCTACAACTGAAGACAATTTATCGGTAAATAACTACAGCTTTTGGGAGCCAGGAAAAAAGGTATTACTTCCTTCTTGGCTTGATCACGAGACACCTCACTTCCAGCATCATGACTAGTTTCAGATACGGACAGAGAGCCATCCTTGCTCTGTTGTGACACAGAATCTTTCTTTTCGTCTGCTACATGCTACATTTGCAGGGACAAAGATGCCATACCTTAGTTATCCTATCAAACTAGCACTGTAGTACACAAAATTTGAAGTTCAAGATCTCATGACCATAAATCTGCATCACCTGCTCCACCCCACTAACTGTGCTTCCTTCAGATTTGAGAGCATCACGAGCTTCATCAGCTACATAATCCACATGTTGAACTGCTGTATCCTTTCAGAGGAAGCAAACAGTTTTGAGAAGTATTAGCTCCACCAATTCTGTACTTACAACGGGATGATCAAACTAAAGTAATGTGGTATTGGTAAGAATGAAGTATCTTTAGAGTGGCATCACAAGCATAAGCAACTATCCACTTTATCCAAAAATTTAGACCTAAAGCAGTAATGGAAGAAGTGTAGTTTAAAATGTTTATTTTGTTCTCCTAGTCGTCATAGATGTAATCAAAGAGGATTAACAGAACCCAGTTGGGAATCATAGGTAAACAAGAAAGATCCAAACCTCATCTGCAGAAGAATCACCCGAATTACCAACTTTGTCGTCGTTTATACTCTCCGCAGTTTCTTGTCTAGACTCCCTCTCAATTTGTTTGTCCTGTTCATTAACCTTTTCTTCAGCTTCTTTCCTTTCCTTTTCTTTCTCCAAACATTCTTTCTCTTCTGCCTTTTCTATCTGCTCTTTGTGCTCTACATGGAGATAAACAGAACAATATAATAAAAAGACTTGGATTATCAGACCTACTAGATCTTATATATCTGTGTCCAAGACGTTGTATTTGAGTATGGATGTTTTGCAAACACAAGATCCATTTATGTTCACAACCTTTTCAATCAAAGTTCAAGGATCTTAACAAGAAAATTCATATCAATCAATAGTTCAACTAATAGAGCAATTGAATAGAATGAAAATGTGAATGACCCTAGCAGTCTGCATATATGAGATGGACGCAAAGGAGCAATAAATAATTGAATATATTAAATGACACCTTTAAGCTGTTGAACCAGCCCTTTTAGTATCTTCTCTTCATCACTTAGCTTCGCTAGCTCTGCCTCATCCTTGGCAATTCCTAGTTTGGCTTGTTCAATTTCTTGTCTTCTTAAAGCAACCCCATCCTTATAGGTGGCAATCTTTTTCTTCAACTTATCCCGAGCTGCTTTGCCAGCCTCCCAGCATGTATTTTGGCAATTAACTTGGCCATCATACTCATCACTCCCATCACAGCAATCTGGCATTATCATATGTAGAGATCAAGACAAACGGTGATGAATTTAGGGTGCATGTAAGAGGTTCCAGGCACAATTTAATGAGCAGTTAAAGAAGTATGGTGTTCTTATTTGATTGCTTAGAAAAGCTACACTGCAATTCATGATGCTTTGTTTTGATTTATTCAAGAACAGAGATAGAACAAAAAATGACACATAGCACATGTCTTTTATAAGGAAAGCAGAAGTAGGATGTAACTTGGTTGTGCATGGTAGAGCTCCTAATGCCTGTTTGTTGTACAACTCAAGTATGTTAACCTTGCCATAGCATAGTTCAAACGATACTATGAGCTTTGATTCCACCAATCTGGAAAAGATGTTTCTCACAATGTTGAGAACATTTACATACCAGACAGCTATAAAGGTAACATTGCATGCTTCTTCGGATTCATGAAGAAGCCAATATGTTAAGAAGATGACTAAAGTTGGCTCTTAAGAACTAGGCTCATGCGTAACAGAGATATAAATAGGTAATAAACGGAATCCTATGCTTTCCATGATTCTGTTTTCTTTTGGGATATCATGAATGGAGGTTCAAGGTGAAGAACATGATTCATCAAGGCAAAAAGCTGGAAAGCAAGCAATAAACGGCGTAAATGACAATGGCGAGTGAAGTGCCTAAAAACAACTTACCACAAACACCATCATTGACCCTAGAAGAGAATATGAAAATGGGAGTATGATCAGCATTCCGGCAATAGAATTTGCCACCGGGGCATGCTGATGTACCTATAACCATTAGAGAAGTGATGAGCACAGTATTAAAATGAAGGAAAATAAAGAGCAAAAGGGTATAGCAAAAAGAGAGAGAAACCCTTTTTTATTTTTCAAAAAAAAAACAGAGAGAGAAACCAGGCTCGTCAGAGGCATCATCAGGGCAATCACAGAAGTCATCGTTGAGCTGTGCTTTAGAGAATTTCTTGGATCCATCTTTACATCTTATGAAATCTGATGATACTCTGTAATAATTATCATCTGATCACATTACATACACGCAACAGATACGTTAGTCAGTACAGGAAATTATACAAAAAATGGACAGGAAACACGAAGACGAAGAAGAAAGAGACCTTGAGGAGAGATTCCATAAAAAGGGTCAATTGGAATTGCTGATCTAACCGTAATTCTAGACGTATTCAACAACAAGAACAGCATTCCCAACAGGAAACCACTAACATCGACTCTCATTCTTCTTCTTCTTCTTCTTCTTCCTCTTTCTCCTCCTCTGGAGCAAAATATGAGAGAGAAGTAATTTACGCATGAAGTCCTACTAACGTTATATTTTGGTTCCAACACGACGCCGTAGACCGAGAATCAGATCAAAACGGCGTCGGTGGACTAGAAAGAAAATATCTTTAAAACAATATAATAATAATATAAGGTATCGTTCTCTATCTTCTTCATCCTCCATTGCAGTGAAGAAGAAGAAAATGGAGGGAATGTGCTTCTCACTCTCTCTTCCTTCTTGTTCCGTCCCTTCTTCTTCTTTTTCTCGTTCAAACCACCACCACCACCACAGCCGGAACAATTACCTTCAATTCCTCATGACTTTTTCTACTTCCTCTCTCGTCAGTGTTTGGCCCAATTACCACTCTCGCCCTTTTCTGTCACTTCCAACTTCAGCAGCACCAGCATCAGCTTCGGTCCTCCATTTCTCTGCTAAAGATAAGAAAGAAGCTAACGAAGAAGAAGAAGGAGCAACACTTATGCCCAAACTTGATAAAGCTGGTCGCTTTTGTAGCCCCAGAGCTGCACGTGAACTCTCTCTGTATTGACTCTCTCTTTTTTCTTCCAAAGTCTATCCTTTCTTTTCTGGGATTCTTGTTTTGTTATGGGTTTTTCTTTTTTAACCGGATTAAACTATGCTAGACTAGATTCTAGTTGCATGCATTGTCTCATATAATCTGCTGGTTTGTTTGCATATACTCCAAGATTGATCGTATATGCCGCATGTTTAGAAGGGTCTGACCCAGTTCGACTTTTCGAGAAACGGATAAACGCAAGAAGAGGTAAAAATCAATCCATTTCTTGCTCAAACATTTCAATTCCCTAAGATTTATGGATTTTTTTTCTTTGTTAATCAGAACCTGGATATGAGTTTGATAAAGCTTCTTTGTTGGAATACAATCACATGAGCTTTGGAGGACCACCTGTCACTACTCAAACCATTGAAGAAGCTAATGACCTTGTACGCACTGATGAACAAGAGTCCGCCATTGGTAATTCCAATAGCCTTTCCTCTTGTTTCACATCTCAGCATCTGTTTAGTGAATGTAACTGTTGGATCAACTTCAACCCCATTTGATAGGCAATCGACACCTATTTGAGTATTCTTGTTCTTCATTCTTTGTTGCCCTTGTAAATGCTTGCTTTTGTAATGCTCTACCTACTTGTGTTCATGATCCTTTAACTGTTTCTGGTTTCTGAATCACCTTTTTCATCTTTTCTCTCATTCAGAAGCCGAAGTCCTTTCAGCTCCTCCAAAGTTGGTATACAGCAAACTACTCCTGCGGTAATTTCTGTCTCAAGTCTTGTAATGTATGCACTGACGCATTTATCCTGCAAGTTGAAAACATTTGATGGGAGAGGGACACAGACTTCAATGTTTACATATTCAATCTGATTCATTTCTTTGATCTTTCCTGGCAGTTTCACTAGGAAACTTTTGGTAGCAACTGTGGATAAGTGGGATAGCCATGTCCTTGTCATAGACAAAGTTGCTCCTCCAGAATGGAAGGTTCTGATCTATGCTTCCAACTCAATTTCCTTGTTTAGTTAGCCCTTGAACTGTTCTCTATTTCTCTTAAACTCACCATGCCTAATGCTCACTGATATAGTGCAATGAGGAAGCACATTCTGGTGTTTTCTTAAGAGTAAAACGAAGTTTTCTTACTTCATTCTATCGATGGACATAATTAGCTTACAAGTTCAATGGTTGGATATAAATGTAGAACGAGCCAACAGGCAGAATTTTGGAGCTTTGCATCCTCCACTTGGCTATGTCAGAAATTGCAGTTCTCGGAACACGTCACCAGATTGTCATCAACGAGGTAGTTTTGCCGCCCCACAGTCAAAAATTATAAACTCAGATTCACTTGTTTAGCTCAGGCATTGAGGGTCCCTAAATTCCTGTTAGTTTCTTCTTTTTGTTAGTTATGGTCGTTTTGTTTTGCTGATATGGATTGCTTGATTGATTGAGTAATGTACTTTTG
The DNA here is from genome assembly GCA_025629825.1 of Erythroxylum guanchezii. Lineage (NCBI taxonomy): Eukaryota > Viridiplantae > Streptophyta > Magnoliopsida > Malpighiales > Erythroxylaceae > Erythroxylum > Erythroxylum guanchezii. The sequence continues at coordinate 7,974 of JAOTAX010117578.1, read as the reverse complement.
AGGTGCATGAAGGCTGTTGATCTAGCTAAAAGGTTCTGTGATGGCTCAGCACCCCGCATTATTAATGGATGTCTTAGAACTTTTGTTAAGGATGAGATGAGTGTGGGGATGGCTCGTGCGAGAGTGGATCTGTAAGTGAAGTTTCCACCTTGTTTTCGAGACAAGACTTAACAGCAGAACATGCAGGAAGGCTGACCGAGAATTTCAGAACAAGTAAAAGACACTGAAGTTAAAAGACAATTCATGATGATAAAGTTTGCTCAGTGGCGGCTGTTCTGAGCAGATTGGACGTTTTATATATCAGATTTTTTTGGTAATTGAGAAAAGAAGAGAAAGAGAGGAGCTTCTTGTTTCTGTTATATATGAATTCGCACATATTGTACTAAACATTGATTTCTACTAAACATTTGATATGAAATTTGGTAAACTCATTCATTTGTTATTAGCAGCAGCAGTAGCTGTGTAATGCTAAAAGGAAACACTGGTTGCTTATGCACACAACAGTCTTATCTACAATAATACATTTACAGATGATTTTGTAATGAAATTGGGACTGAAAATATTCATTCATACCATTCCTGGGGACGCCATTTCCCTACATTTCATCGAGTAGACTTGCACATAGATTTACATACTCATCACCTAATAGTTAACAGTTGACTTGATTGCATCTAGTATCTGCAACCATACCACCACAAAAAAAGGAGTATAAACCATCATTTGATCCTCTTACCATCTTCTTCAACACTAGATTCTAGTAGCTGTTTGTTAAGTGAATCCTTACCTTGTTCTTGGTGGGCACATAGAACGGCTCAAAAACCAGAGGGAACGGAGTGTCAAGACCGCATACTCTGGCCACTGGGGCTTCTAACTGCATTACATTGACCACATTTGATTTTCTTTTTCATTAACCAAATAAGAGCAGCAAGCCACAAAGGAATTAAGAACTGCAAAAACTTACTTACCCTTAAGAAGCAACGTTCAACAATGGAAGCAGAGATTTCAGCACCAAAACCTCCGGTAACTGGAGCTTCATGACTAACCTACTCCAACAAAATAAACTGTTAGCAAATTAGATTCAACCTGTTTTAGAGGAAAACACACCATTTAAAGATCCATTAAACTTACAAGTAGTCTTCCAGTCTTCTTCACTGAAGCCTCAACTGTTTCTTTATCCCAAGGTATTAGAGTTTTGAGGTCTATTAATTCACACGAGATCCCTTTCTGCATATGGACAACAAAATCTAGATTTACTGCTGCCTAAAGGGTAAGTCAGCAAACTCTTTTTTTTTTCACATATTGCCTAATTGCCCAGACAGAAGTTTTCATGAATCAGACTATAAGAAATCGTTGCTTCATTCCTGAACTCACTTACCTTCTCAGCATCAATACAGGCCTGCTCCATGACTGAAAGTTGTGCTCCCCAACCCACAAGCGTTATATCACTTCCTTCTCTTAACACCTGAGTATTTCACCATCAGCATTCTTTTGGATGTACGAATTTGAATTAATCAACAGCTAATAAAGTGAAAAGTTGCATACCTCTGCCTCTGATAAAGGCAACATATAGTCATCTTCGGCAACCTCTTCTACAGCCAAACGATAAAGCCACTACCCAAGACATAAAGATGAAAAAAAACTCAATAGTTAATTGGTTATGCAAAAACTTTCGTTAGCCCAGGAAGAAAGTACCTTTGGTTCAAAAAAGATAACAGGATTTGGATCACGTATGGATGACAATAATAACCCCTTTGCTTCCCGTGGACTTCGAGGGATAACCACCTGTTGGAAAGCTACTAGTTGTAGTTGTTATTCATGGACAAAAAGCATGGACTGCCTTGAAATAAATCTAGCAGCATTAAACAATCTAAGGAGAACAGAAAGTATCTTCACCCTTTGTTACATTTTACAAATGGGAGAAGATGAAAAGAAAACCATAGACCCTACCTCTAAAACAAGACAAAAGGATGTGGGAAGGCCACCATTATAATCTCACTTCAAGAAGTGCCTTAACTTAGAGGAGCCCATCAATGATGTTTAGCCTTTTATAAAAAGGACGTGGGTTGCTACTACTAGAATGTGATGAGACAGAGTAAAAGAAGTGTAAATGAAATATCACCTTACAGAAGAAGTGCTTGTGCACATGTTCTAATTCTACTTCAGCATCAGGTGCGAATCATAAATACATCATAAGAAATGCATGTGCAACTTTCAAAAGAAATAAAAATTGGTCATATATATCTCTTCAGGATCTCAAAGTCAAAGCACTTCAAGCAATGCACAGTAGGCCTGGGCCAGTTTGGGACAGTTCCACAAAGCAAAATAAGTTTCAAAATGGTCTTAAGCAGAAGACACATGAAAACTATCGATGGAGTAAAAACCTTCTTTTAGAAAGAAGAAAGAAAATCATCTACCTAAGGGAAAGGACTTTTACTTTGATACCAGGAACATGACAAAAGAAAGCTTCAGGTGACTGTGAATGATAATGTCCACCATGGCCTACAGCTCCATAAGGTGTTCTTATGGTTAAACCTAGAATGTTAAATTAGAACTAGTCATACAAAAAGTGCAAAAAAGTGTAAGTAACAAGTAGAAAAGAAAGAGAATCTTCTAATAATAATTATTTGAGCAAATAAAAGCTAGACACCTCCACAGTTGAATTGATTTCCACTGCGATATCTGAACTTTGCAGCTTCATTGACAATCTAAAAAGTGGAAATTCTGTCAAAAAAAAGAAAAACAAGGGACTTTGGGGAAAGATAAGCTAGAAACAGCACATGCTTGCCTGATCAAATGCAGGGAATATGTAATCAGCAAACTGAATTTCGGCTATTGCTCGATTACCCTATCAAGCAAGATTAGAAAATAAAGTAAAGGAAATCCACACTGCATATGGAGCAAGAACTTAGTTCTCATTACAGAGAAAAAAGCCAATGAATCTATAGATAGATATGGCTGGAGCTCTTCAGAGAGAAAAGGTATCAGAAACTTAGTAGCTGAGCTTACAAGTTTTAGAAAAATACAAAATTGCTCACCATTGCTGCCAGGCCAATGCCAAATCCCACAATTCCCTGTGAAATATGTCAGACGTACATTTAGGCACTTGAAAACAGATGGAAAGAGTTGCCGTAAAACATACAAAAGAATTTTGTTAATGCTCCTCATGGCATGCAAGTTAACGTCAAATTAGTGTACATATAGTGAAAATCCTAATTGTGAAACCTTCGTAGTAGCAAAAACACAAGAGCATTGGATTCTCTAACCTTTAAAAAGGAAAAATTATTTACAGAATATTTCACCAAAATACCTGCTCGCATAGTGGGGTATTAAACACTCTACTTTTACCATATCGTTCTGCCAAACCTGTTGTGCAACGAAACACCCCACCAAAGCTCACATCTTCTCCAAATACATAAGAACTGTGAGGCAATATCAATGAGAAGTAGCAACACAAAGTTAACAAGTCGATATAAATCAATGGTATATAAGACAAGAGTAGTGAAGTGCTATCAAAGTTTGTGCTGGAATAGATTTCTTCATTAGTAAAGGAAGATGTTTATTCTAACAAGGACCAAAGATAAAATCTTTATTAATATAAAACATGAGCCATGGTGTAAGGAGTAGTGTTGCAGGAAAGTACTAAAAAGCATACAGATGCACAGTCTCCTCAATGTGGCCACAAGAAATCGGAAGTAGAAGGGAAATGAAGAAGTGGGTATTGGGGGAAAGTTACCGAGGATCGGTATCCATGGCAATATGGAGAGCTTGATTGATGGCAGAGCAGAGGTTGAGTGACTTCTTCCCATCTTGTTCTAGGTGGGTTGAGAGCTCTCTCTTATTCTGGCTGCAGATTGAAAGGAGCGATCTTTTTGCGTATCTCGTGAAACTGATTGCCATGTAAGTGCCAAACAGGTTTGGAAGATTAACAGAGAAGGATGAGCTAATAGATTTGCGATGCAAGATTTGAAGTAGAGGCAGACAAAGAAGATTGGAACATGAGATGATTTAGCATCACATTCACAAGAAGAAATAATTCAGATTAGAACCACGACAATCACATGGCCAATTTAACTAATATGAAATTATGAATATGCTGATTTGATTTTTTTTAGGATAGGATCAAAAATAAAATAATTGCATTTTATAACTGTCTTGTCCAACTACCACCACTAACGTTGAGACGGAATTGGGCCGAATTGGGTTGGACTGGGCCCTCCCTTGATTCAAATAGGGTTAATAATTGGGCTCAGAAATGGTCCAGCCAGGCTTGAAGTTAATGGAAAAGGTGACGGTTGTTTTGGCTAATGTGGGTTACGACGGTCATACACAGTATAGTCGTATACTCCCTTCCGCACACCACTACATTAAGAATTTATTATGTTTAGGTTCATAAATTGTATATAAACAACATACAGTCCATATAATTGTTATGAAAATACCTACAAATTTCTTATTCAAACAATCATATTTACATAAACATAATGAATAAAAAATATATAATTCATAAACATATTATTATTGAGCTCAAAAGTACGAAAACACTATCATCAAACATTATTATCAATCATCGATACCACCAAGACCCATCTTAAGCACATGTTCTTTGAATGTCTTTGGTTGTAAACCCTTAGTTAGAGGATCTGCTACTATGAGATTCGTCCTAATATGTTCTATATGCACTCTTTGTTTCTGAATCTCTTTTTTAACAACAAAATATTTTAATTCCATGTGTTTTGTGCCTCTGGAGTATTTGCCATTTTTAGAGAATAAAATTGTTGCAGAATTATCACAATAAATTTTTAGCGGCTTGCTTACTATGTCGATAACTCCAAGCTCTGAAATAAAGTTCCGCAACCATAATGCATTAATTGTAGCCGCATAACAAGCTACAAATTCTGCTTCCATGGTGGATGAAGCAATGACAGACTATTTGACACTTTTCCAAGAGATTGCTCCTTCAGCTAATAGGAACAAATAGTCAAATATTGACTTTCTTCTATCAACACATCCGGAAAAATCTGAATCTGAATATCCAATTACTTATAAATGATCAGACCTCTTAAAAGTGAGCATGTAATCATTTGTTTTTTGAAGATATCTCAACACTTCCTTCGCAACTTTCCAATGATCAATACCAAGATTACTTTGATATCTATCCAGCATCCTTACTACAAAACTGATGTTAGGTCTAATACAGGTTTGTAGGTACATCAAACTATCCACAACAGAAGCATATGAAATTGTTTCCATTTCCTTATATTCCATACCATTCTTTGAATATTGTATAAGACTAAACTTATCTCCCTTTTAAATAAAGACTATGTCTGTTGAGCACTTGCTCATGTTAAATTTCTCAAGAATTTTCTCAATATAGGATTTCTGAGACAATCCTAACAAACCTTATGATCTCTTACAGGATATTGAAATTCAAATAACATAGGATGCTTCACTCGTATCTTTCATTTCAAAATTCTTAGAAAGAAAGTATTTAGTCTTATGCAACAAACTTGTCATTAGCAGCAAGCAAAATGTCATTAACATACAAAACTAGAAATATAAACTTAATCTCACTGATCTTCTGGTAAATACACCGATCAATAGTGATATCCTCAAAACCAAAAGAAGTAATGGTATTAATGAACTTAATATACCATTACATGGAAGTTTGTTTAAGTCCATATATTGACTTCTTCAATTTACACACCATACTTTCTTAACCTTTAATGGAAAAACATTTAGGTTGATCCTTGTAAACTTCTTCCTTAAGATCCCTATTCAGAAAAGTTGTTTTCACATCTATCTGATGTAGCTCTAAATCAAATTGAGCCACTAATGCTAAAATTATTCTCAATGAATCTTCTTTAAGACAGGTGGAAAAGTCCCCTTATAATCAATGTCGTCTTTCTGAGTGTAACATTTGACAACAAATCTAGCTTTATATCTTTTAACATTCTCATTTGAGTCACATCTGGTCTTAATGACCCATTTATAACCAACTCATTTAGAACCTTCTAGCAAGTCTACAAGATCCTAAACATTGTTTTGAGCCATTGATTTCAACTCTTCTTTCATAACATCAATATATCTTTCAGACATATCACTACTTATGGCTTGTGAAAATGAAATAAAATCATTATCAATGCCATAATCACAATCCGACTATTGCAAATAAACCAATCATCAAAAATAGCCAACCTTCTAATCATTACAGGTTTATTTAAAGCTATACAAAATGGTTCATTTACATGAGCTGGTGGTAACTTAGGTTCTTCATGGGGTGCTTTATTATTTAAATGTTGTTCTTGATTATTTTGATCTTACAAAGAAGGAACAACATTTGTTGTAGTTGTGGGTTTAAGAACATTTATAGGTAATGGAATATCAACCTTTATTTCATCAATGTCCACAACCTGATTTTCAACACTCTCACTAACTTCACCATTCTCTAAAAATTTGGCATTGCTCGTTACAACAATTCTAGAACTATGGTTCGGATAGTAAAACCTGTATCCTTTGGATTTCTCTAAGTAACCAATAAAGTAACCACAAACTGTTCGAGAATCCAATTTTCTTTCATGTGGATTATAGATGCGTGCTTATGTTGGACAACCCCAAACATAAAGGTGTCTTAAACTAAGTTTCCTTCCAGTCAATAACTCGAAAGGAGTTTTAGGAACTACTTTATTAGAAACCTTGTTTAGTAGATACATAGTAGTTTTAAGTACACACATCCACAAACCTACGGATAATAAGGAATTACTCATCATACTCTCAACCATATTCATTAATGTTCTATTTCACCTTTCTGCCGCGTCGTTTTGTTGCAGTGTGCTTAGCTTAGTGTACTGCGCATATATTCTATGACTTTCGAGGAACTTAGCAAACGAACCAGGACACTGTTCGGATTCATCATACTTTCCATAATACTCACCACCTTTATCAAATTTTATAATTTTCACTTTTCTATCTAATTGCTTCTCAGCCTCCTTTACAAACACCTCGAGGGTATTTACAAATTGAGATTTTTTATGCAACAAATAAATATATCCATACCATGACAAATCATCTATAAAGGTAATAAAGTATTTTTCTCCATTAAATGACAAAGTGTCAAAAGGTCTACAAATGTTGGTGTGTATTATTTCAAGAAATTGACTGCTTCTCATGGCTCCTTTCTTATTAAGTTTGGTTTGCTAGCCCTTAATGCATTCCACACACAAGCCAAGATCAGTAAAATCTAGATTCGATAGAATCTCATTTTTTACTAATCTTTTTAACCTTTGTTTGAATATATGACCCAAACGTTTATATCACAAGTAAGCAAATTGTTCATTCGCCAAACTATGTTTCATTCCAACATTATGATTAACTATAAATAGGGATCCTAAAAAAGCATCATCAAGTTTCAATTTATATAAATCATCAAGAAGCATTTCATAACCAATAAAAGAATTATTCTTATACAAATTGAAACAACCATGTCCACCCCTAAAGGTATATCCACTAGCATCAAGTGTAGCACCCCCTTACCATAGGATATGTATCGGGACGCCCGTAGGTCATTCCGATACACACCCTACGATAAGGGTGCGCTACGAACAAACTACCAACTCCACATGGCATCAAAGTATTATAAAGCAGTAATATGAAATTCACTAATTTTAAAAACCATAAATTCTCATTTTATAACCTCAAGCAGTACTTTACACAACTGATAATTTCTGTACATTGTCTCAAAAGAAAATCAAACAAAAAGCTAGCTAGGTCATCCCTCCAAAAAGTGCCAGCTGACCGACCTGTGTGCCATGACTTCTCTTGCCAACTCAATCTACACGGCAGGAAAAGTCTCTCCGGAGCTATGAGTCAACTATCTCGGTCCTGAAAAATAATTTGCAATTTTGGGTGAGTTTGCGAACTCAGTGAGGAACCATCATCGATGGTTCACCCAATTCATGCATATACACATACAGAACA
>JAOTAX010117504.1:12500-18063 GCA_025629825.1 Erythroxylum guanchezii | reverse complement strand
TATAATACTATGACTAAGAATGTAGTGTAGTACAAGTAATTCCCAACATCTCGTAGAAAAAGAGTATAAACAAAATTCAGAACTCTTTCATTTCTTGATCATACATAATTGTCAACAATAATTTTGTTCTTGTTACGAACTTGATGCTGATAAATCTGGGAATCTAGAAATTCATTTCGGACAATTGAACCTTCTCGAACTGTTTCTTTTTAAGAACCAAAAAAATTTGTGCCAAAATAACAGATGCGAAGAAGAACAAAAGGCCTTGAACGCGTAATGGGTCTTGAAGTACTATTTCTGCATCTCCCTGACCAAATCCCCCCACATTAGGATTACTCGTTAATGGTTGATCAAGTTTGATAGATTCACCCTCTGAAACAAGAAGTTCTGGTCCTGGAGGAATAATATCAACCACTTGACGTTCATCCGATGCATCCGCTATAGTTATTTCGTATCCGCCTTTTTCTTTTCTTATAATTTTCTTTACTATACCTGCTGCTGTAGCATTATAAACTGTATTGTTACTCTTGCTTCCGTCGGGATAAATCTGCCCCCTTCCCCTGTTACCGCCTACGTATATGGGATATTTTAAGAAGTGAACATCTTTCTTAGTAGAAGGGTCCGGGGAAAGAATAGGAAAGGTGATTTCACTATATTTTTGCCCAGGAACAGGACCTATCACAAGAATATTTTTTTTATTGGGACGATAGCTCTGAAAAGAAAGATTACTTATCTTTTCTTTAATCTCGGGAGAAATACGATCGGGTGGAGCTAATTCAAACCCCTCAGGTAAAATAAGAACAGCCCCCACATTCAAAGCGCCCTTTTTCCCATTAGCAAGAACTTGTTTTAGTTGCATATCATAAGGAATTCGAACAACTGCTTCAAATACAGTATCAGGAAGGACCGCTTGTGGAACCTCAATATCCACGGGCTTATTAGCTAAATGGCAATTGGCACATACAATACGTCCAGTCGCTTCTCGTGGATTTTCATAACCCTGCTGTGCAAAAACGGGATATGCATTTGAAATGGATGACCGAGTTATTATATATATCATGAGCGATACGGAAATGGATCGAGTAATCTGTGCTTTTATCCACGAAAAGGTATTTCTAGTTTGCATGGTCCAATCATTGATCCCGAAAATTTCTACAATAAATTGGGTAGGTTGCTAGTATAGTTCCCTAGCCACGATTATGCTATTTAATGGAAAAATCTTACTGCAATGCAATATAGGAGGAACTACCTGCCTGCCCCGGATGGGTAGAAATAGAAAGAGTAAGTACGATTTTGAATGCTTATGCCCAATGTAACAAAGATTATAATTGGATCAGTCAATCATTTTTTTCTTTTCAGTCATTCATTGAATGATAAATCACTACAAGCGATGGGGATACACGATTTAAATAACGGAAGATCAAATATTTCAAAATTGTATCTAGAATAACTGGAAAAGTGGAAACAAGACCAGATATAATTTGATCGTTATGATCAAATCCAAAATCTTTGTAGATAGAGCCAATCATGAGTTCCCATCCATGGGGTGAATGAAATCCGATACATAAATCCGTTAATAAAAGAATTGAAAATGCTTTTATTGTGTCGCTTAAGTTACATAGGAATTCCTGAACCCAAGAGTTAATAAAAATAAGTTCTTCATTACCCAGAATAGAATACCCACTTAGAATAACGAAACAGATTATATTTGTTGAGAAGTGCAAAATCGTATCGATACAATCCTCATTGTGCATATTGATCAATTGAATCGTTTCTTTGTGGATTCCTATACGAAGCCTTTGGAGATGTGTCTCTGGGTATTCCTTTATCATTTCGTCCAACAGAAGTAGCTCCTCTAATTCTATGAATTTTTCTAGAATACTCTTTTCTTGAATATCATTCAAAAAAATTTCGGATTGCGTAGTATTCCACCAATTAGTAATCCAAGATTCCAGACTTTTATTAAATGAAAGAGAGATCCACCAAGGTAAAAAGACTATAGATGCAAAATATAGAAGGGGAATAAATGCTTTCTTTTTTGCCATTTTTTGTTCATATCATATATATATATATATTGTTAAGGAACCCGCCTCATTCCTCATTCGTCGACTCTATGCGATCTAATATTTCTATCAAGTATGAGTTCTATTACAAGGTATCAAACATATGAATCTATTCTCTGTTTTTTATTTGTTTTGTGATTCGGTGATTAGTCCTTGAATTTTGAAAAATCTTGAAAGAATACAGACATAGAATAAATAGAATAACAGCCTACTTCGAATTCAAATGAAGAAATAAAAAATATCTTGTTTCCAGATATTTCAATTGGTCAAATTCGAAACAATTCCTTCCTTTCAATGAATACCTGAAAGAGTCACTTCAAAGAATGAATTCGGGTTTCGAGACGAAAAAACTCCCTTTCTATCAAACTATAAAAATATCCAATATTTCGAAAAAATTTCACTGCATACCCATAGCATAGTACAAAAAAATTGCGGGAAATTTCTGAATGTGAGATCAAAAATGGGTGTCAAAACGGAAAACGGAAATTGGATAGTTATCCTTATAGCAAATCCAATTGTTTGGTCATTAAAGAAAAGAGAGCAAAAGAAAGTCTAAAAAGAAACACCTATAAAAGAAAAGAGAGATAATGAATTTAATGATCTATTTGTATCTAACCTATCAATTCAAAATATTGGATCTGAAATAAAAAAATTTCTTTTTATTTATTTTGAAATGTTTTGATATATGGGAAGAATCTATTCGTATTTCGATTTGTTACTTTTTTTTCCTGAATTGAGTTGAATGCATTTCCATACACAAAAAAGGTGGTCTTTTTTGTATACAAATTTGTAGAGAAAAAAAGTTTCCATTTTTTATTTTTTGTTGTTCCGTATCCATCTGCTTTAACTTGAAATGGATGTTCTGAAGAAATTTTCGTTAAGTTTTGCCATAAAAAAGGGGGTTGTAGAGTTTTTTTTATCCCCAAGTGAGAATGAAAAAGCATTCATTCTTCAGTTCATTTCAAAAAACTTCAATTGGTACACGTAAGAAATAGGCCAATTCCGCAGCTTTTTGTTCAATTTCTCGTGGAGTCAAATTCTCATCAGTACGCGTCAAGGGGATGGCCCCCTGGCCTCTGATTTCCATATAAAGGACACGACGAGTATAAATACCCTCTTTAAGTTCTATTCGGATCGACTGAATCTCTTTTATAAGGAATCGGAGGAAGATGCGACGATTTTTTCCAGGAAATCCCCAACGAAAAATACACACTATTCCTTCTTTTCTATCGAATAAATCATAACCACTACCTACATTCCACGAAATTGTGCACCACAAATAGGAGCTAATAAAGAGGCCTGCGACCCCATAGAAAGACATCACGATCCCTTGTGGAAAAAAGATTATTTGCTGAGAGGGAAATAAAGATATCAAATTCCTACCAAGATAGCTGGAAGTTCCAACCAATAAGAATCCTAATGAACCTAAAAAAAGGATAAAGGCCCAGCAGAAATTACTTGTTTTTCGAGACCCCGTTATAAGTTCTATCCATATACGTTCTGATCGCCAAGTCATACTAGATCTAGTTACATTTAATTTGAATTGAGAAAATAACCCAAAATTTAATTTGACCGTACTTACTCTTTTGGTTTTCGAAGTAACTCTCATCAACTAGCCCTATTCGGATGTGAATCTTTAGGGGTAATTCCTACAATTAGTTAGATCGAAAATAATAACATCCCCATCATATGAATATCTACATACATTGACTTTCCACTTCAAACATCCAACGATCCTGATTCCCGATCTATTTATTTGTTATTTATTTAACCCTATATTATATCATGTTTTCGCATGCATAAGAGCTTTTTCTTTTTCCTTTATGTTCGGAATAAATCTACTTTCTACTAAATAGATATCTGTGTTATGATTCAAGACTTAGACTTGAAAAATGAGATTTGGCCCCACCGGGTCTAAACAATTCTAAACAATCTTGTTTTTTTGAACATGAAGAAATAAAGAAGCCATTGCAATTGCCGGAAATACTAAGCCCACTAAAGGAACAAAAATAGATGGAAAGTTGATAGTTGTCATAGAATGGTTACCTCGATTTACTATTTGGACCTTTTTGTTATATTTTTTTTATATTGTATTGTTATAAAAATATCTTAATGAGAATTTGAATTCTATATAATTATACTAATTATATCTAAGTGAGGATAGTATATGATAAGTGCAAGGAATGTAAAACGAAATAATGAACTTATTCAGCTTTCTACATAAAATAGATATATATATATGTATGATAATCGACTTTTTTTTCTTCATCTTTTTTCGATCTTTTCTTCTTTTGCTCTTTCTTTTCTTTTATTTTAATTCAATAAATAAAGAGCATATCGGATAAAAGTGCAAACCTATAGAAGTTTCTTACAAATTCCCAAAAGATTCTAACTAATCTGATCCAAGAGATATTCTTAGTAAAAATGGGGATTCCCGGTAAATATAGAAAGATAAAGATGCAAAAGCAAAAGGCTCTATTTTTTGAATTCTTAATTTTTGAATTTCAATTATATATACAATACATATGTAAGAAGATAAGATAAAATTCGTTTTATTTGCCTAATTTCATTTCACAGAAGGAAGAAGTCGCTTTTTTGTCTTGTTGGTAGAGGTTTCCTGATTACTAATCAGGAATTTTAGTCAGGAATTTAAGTAAAAAATAAGTCAAAAAAAAAGAAATATCCGCAACTTTTAATTCTTTACTAGAATTAGTATGTCACCAACGAAAACCACATTCCAGTCTTCTGATTTTTACTTTGATTAGGATAAACTAACTACTTTTTTTTGCCAAAAAGAATTGATAATTGACCTTAATTTAATGCTCGACTTGATTCAAAGGAAAGAAAGCGTGCAGCTGAAATAACTCACTTAGAACGCCTTTTAAAAGATTACGTGGTACGATTGGATCGAATAAACCCTTATGGAATAAGTATTCGGCTGCTTGTGAACCTTCAGGTACTGCCTTATTCAATGTTTGTTCAATTACTCTTTTACCCGCAAATGCTATGTAGGCATTAGGTTCGGCAATAATGATATCTCCCAACATACCAAAACTAGCTGTCACCCCACCAGTAGTAGGAGATGTAAGAATTGATACAAAAAAGAACTTTTTATTTGATTGATAATCATATAAAGCAGACGATATTTTAGCCATTTGCATCAAGCTCAAACTTCCTTCTTGCATGCGTGCCCCTCCAGATGCACACACTATAATAAGAGGTATAAATTTTTTGGTAGCATACTCAATCAACCGAGTTATTTTCTCCCCTACTACGGATCCCATACTACCTCCCATAAACTTAAAATCCATAACCCCAATTGCTACGGGAATACCATTTAGTTGACCTATACCTGTTTGAACAGCTTCAGTTAACCCTGTCTTTCTTTGATAAGAATCGATACGATTTTTATAGGGTTCCTCCTCCGAATGAAATTTAATGGGATCCGTAGAGACCATGTCTTCATCCATAGGATCCCAAGTACCTGGATCAATCGAAAG
>JAOTAX010117504.1:5000-7500 GCA_025629825.1 Erythroxylum guanchezii | reverse complement strand
TCTAACCGAAACAATTAGAGGGTTTCAATTGATCCTTTCCGGAGAATTAGACGGTCTTCCTGAGCAGGCCTTTTATTTGGTGGGTAACATCGATGAAGCTACCGCGAAAGCTATGAATTTAGAAATGGAGAACAAATTGAAGAAATGACCTTAAATCTTTGTGTACTGACTCCTAATCGAATTGTTTGGGATTCAGAAGTAAAAGAAATCATTTTATCTACTAATAGTGGCCAAATCGGACTATTACCAAACCACACCCCTCTTGCCACAGCTGTAGATATAGGTATTTTAAGAATACGCCTTAACGACCAATGGTTAACGATGGCTCTGATGGGTGGTTTTGCTCGAATAGGCAATAATGAGATCACTATTTTAGTAAATGATGCTGAGACGGTTAGTGACATTGATCCACAAGAAGCTCAACAAATTCTTGAAATAGCGGAAGCTAACTTGAGGAAAGCTGAAGGCAAGAGACAAACAATTGAAGCAAATTTAGCTCTCAGACGAGCTAGGACACGAGTCGAGGCTATCAATAGGATTTCGTAACTAGTTGGTCCGTCCGCATAATCAAAGGAAGTTCTGTTTATACACCCTATAACCTTCCCCTATTTTTTTTATTTGTTTGTATTTTATTTTGCTGATTGAATAAAATACAAACAAGCGGAATCGGATTCTGATGCAACGAAAAAAAAATGAAATAGAAGAGATACAAATAAATATGAAATTCATAGTATTAAATAAATGAATACTATTAATAATCAAAGGGTGAGTAGAAAAACTTATTAGATACCATTCTGGTATCTAATAAGTTCTACCTACTATTGGATTTGAACCAATGACTCCCGCCGTATGAAAGCAATACTCTAACCGCTGAGTTAAGTAGGTCATTTATCATCACAAAGAGAAACAAATGGAACCCATCACATGAATTATAAATGTAATATTACTTATAAGCAATACCAATCAAGCCAATCAAAGAGCTATAATGTCGGATCATGGAATATTCATCTTGACAAAAAATTATCTACATGTTAAAATAGGTAGCACAAACACAAGGGCTATAGCTCAGTTAGGTAGAGCACCTCGTTTACACGCGCGCCAATGTTTTTCAGGAGAGTGCATTGCATCATGCAATCAAAAGAATTGATCTTATTGATAAATCGATGTCTTACTCCATGACGTTGAGGAAACAAGAGAACAATAGCCTGACAATTAGTTCGGTCCGATTCGAGTGTCCATTTAGTCGCCAAATAAAACCCATTATTGATTTGAGATATTGATAGGGTGAATACCCAGCCTATTCAATGCTAGGCATAATGAGTATAATATAAGGGCCTCAAAAAAGATCTTTTCGTTCTATGAACTTTAAGGTGTATGAAGTTTCATATTTGATTCTTTTAGCAGAGCGATAGAGACTCCATTTCCATTTTTAATAGAAATAGATCTAGTCCAAAGGCAGACCCACGTCAATATAACCCTTCTTTGAAACACTTTGGTAGTACTCCTGAATCAGAGTCAAACTAATGAATCAGAGCACATGGAACCATCTTCTTTCTGTCAAGAAAAAATCTGGTGTACTAACTGATATTTATATCAGTTAATGAAAGAGCCCAATGCAAAAAAAAAAATGCATGTTGGGTCTTTGAAACAGTTCGAATCATTTTGATAATAAGAAGTTTGATCTGTTTTACCGAGAAGGTCTACGGTTCGAATCCGTATAGCCCTATAAGTTTCTATACTCGAATTTGAATATAAAATTTCAATAAAAAAAAATTCTTTGTATAGTTTTCATTTCCTCAGTAGTGTTTGTTGTTTGTAACTGGCCGGTTGGTTCATCGAAATCAAATTATTCCCATAAGTTCACTCAAGGGGAGGGGATTGTTCAGAGCAGAGCAGAAAACAGAAAGCAAAAGCACATTTCAATAGATCCAATCGGTATTTATCCAATCTCGGATAAACAAACCCATTTTTCTTGATTAATCTTCGTAGTTGAATGACATATGAATTTTTCTCATTCCTATCCGCAGAATTAATGATACTCCTTTTTTGTTTTGGGTATGCCTAATCCTAGTGAATTTTTGGAGCCAAAATCATGATATGAGACGGGTTAAGAATTCCAACCTAACTCAACTCCAATCGAATAGTAAGTCATATGGATCTAGGAATGATCTACTTGCTACTTACTGTATTTGTGGACAAGTCAGGTCTTGAACTTGAAAAAGATCTTTAGTAAGTTTCGTTGGAAATATTGTCAACATTGTAAAAGAGACTTTTTGTCTTCGTATACCTTACCTAGCAAAATAGTCTTTTCGTTCCATATCCAATCAATATAAACTACTCCGCTTAAATATCGATTTTCTCTATTTTTTAATAAAAAATCGAATTCAAAATCGATAATTTTAGAAAAAAAAAAAATGAGAATTCTATTTTGAATTGCTTTTTTTATAAAAAATCCGAGGTGATGTGAAAGCAATAAATTTGTATTTGTATATGTATAAGA
>JAOTAX010117504.1:0-2500 GCA_025629825.1 Erythroxylum guanchezii | reverse complement strand
ATCCCGACCATTACCGACGCATCATATACTCATTTTACTAGAAAACTGGGGTCTATGTCAATTAAAAGGACGAAAAAGTCTGACAAAGTCTTATCGAGGCTCCGGACTTCAAAAAAAAACTTTGTCTGTAAGTTTTAGTACGAGTAATGATATGGACTGTGAATGATTCAAATGAGTACATCTTGTTCAAAGATGCTCATTTGTACATGTATCGTTTATTTGTGATAAGAGATTCAATTTCCGCTCGGATTCATTTGTGAAAGAAGAGTAAATGAGGAAAAGAACCAATTTTGAACCGTTAATGAAAAAAGAGGATAACTAGTTAGAGAGTCAAATGAGCTTTTGTTTGGGGATAGAGGGACTTGAACCCTCACGATTTCTAAAGTCGACGGATTTTCCTCTTACTATCAATTTCATTGTTGTCGGTATTGACATGTAGAATGGTACTCTATCTTCATTCTCGTCCGATTAATCTGTTCTTTAAAAGATCTATCAGACTATGGAGTGAATTGAATGCTTTGATAAATGAATATTCGATTCTTTCTTCAACTTGGAATCGATTCACAACAATTCTTCTATTTTTTCATAGAAAAAAAAGATTCGGGTCGTCATTAATCATTTGATATAGTATTTCAGTACGTATACCTATATATATATATAGGTTTATTCTTCATCTTTTTTTTTGGAGTTTCGATTGAAGAATTGTTATAACAACGCAGTCAACCCCATTTGTTAGAACAGCTTCCATTGAGTCTCTGCACCTATCCTTTTTTATTCTCTCTTTTTGAACCCTTTTTTATTTACTTTTGGAAAACAGGAGTTGGAGTTGGCTCAGGATTGCCCATTTTTTTAATTCCAGGGTTTCTCTGAATTTGAAAGTTTTCACTTAGTAGGTTTCCATACTAAGGCTCAAGCCAATTAAGTCCGTAGCGTCTACCATTTCGCCATATCCCCCTTTTTAGATTAGGATTTCCGTGTGATGTCCTTCCCCTTTGTTTTTTTATTCTTTCATTTATGCAAGAACCAACCGGCTGAATTCATTCGATTCAATACCAAATACCAATTCATATACCGAAAGGTGTTTCCTCCTAGTTGATTTTTTGCCTATCTTCTTTCATCTCTATTGGGAGCCCAGCCACTATTTGGTCCAATCAGAACTGATTCTATCATTTCTGTATCTACAATTCAATCTAGATGGATATCCCTACCCATATATGTATATGACCCTTTTTTTACCATGCAATTGAAAATACTCAAAGGGTCAATTCTTTTTTTTTTCTTTTCTTAGGATAGATAAAATGTAAATTAATTCATTTTCGAATGAAATTTTCAATGAATATTACTATTCAAATGAATATTCTAAATTTCATATAATTGCATTTCATATTATTATGAATTTCATTATTATTATGAATAATGAATATAAATAATATCATTAATGATGAATAGAATTGTTATAGCTAGAACTAATAATTGAATATATGTTCAATATTCTATATCTATATTCTAGAATATATTCGATATGAATTATCTATTCTGTATATTGTAAAAAAAAAATAACTAATCAAACTAATAAATAATTAGAAACGAAATGAAATCTATATAAATAAAAAAAATATGAAATATAGATAAATGAAAAAGAGAGAAATAGACTAATTTCTAGTAATAAAAAAGAAAACATAAACTACTAAAACATATTATACCTAAAAAAATATCATATATAGAATAGATAGAATTGGTATAATATAATTGGTATAATATAAATATAGATAATTAGATAATAAAAATCTAGTATATCTAGATACTATCTATAGTTAGATAATAGATTCTATCTAGATAATAATCCTTATCTTATATACTCAATTCAATATTTATTTGTATTTTAATTTGATATCATATTCTATATTTCTATTATATTAAGAATAGTTAAGAATCAAAAAAATTAATACTAAGATTTCTTTATTATTGAATTCCTATGCATGTAAAATGGATTTTATGGGAGCCCGCTTAGCTCAGAGGTTAGAGCATCGCATTTGTAATGCGATGGTCATCGGTTCGATTCCGATAGTCGGCTTTTCTCTATTTATTTTATTTTGATTCGATTTTTTACATGATTGATATTGATAATGCATCTTTGAAATCAAAGAATATTAAAAAAAAAGTGTCTTCCTCTTTTCGCAAAAGCCATTGATTTATTATGTTATATATATTATAGGAATCTACAACTATCTCACGAAAAGAATCCTTTTCTTTTTCTATATATAGAATAGAAAGATCTGTATATTTATCCAACTCATCTCATTATTATTTAATAGAATAATACTTCAGTAAATTTGGCTTTATTTAGAATTTAGTTCATTTTTAGTTTAGGTTTATTCTGTAGAATGAAATTTCATCAAAAAGAATTAATAATTAAATAGAAATAAGAAGAAGGAGTCTTTATGTCGCGTTACCGAGGTCCTCGTTTCAAAAAAATACGTCGCCTGGGGGCTTTACCAGG
>JAOTAX010117492.1:0-23427 GCA_025629825.1 Erythroxylum guanchezii | reverse complement strand
ATTGGTGTGCCCAAATAGCTTGCAAGCATACTCAAACCCTTGGTAGTCCAATATTCCAAAGGAATATTATGGATGTTGATCCATAGAGGAAGGTTTTTCAATCGAAGTTTCTCTAGTTCCATTCCTGGTTGCCACAATTGTAGGAAGAGGGGAAGTTGGGACACATGCCAAGGCCCTTCTTCAATGACCTTTATAGCTTCTGACTTAGAAGCAAAAGTGAAAATAATGTTGTCCTCTTCCGAAAGCATTACCTCTAAAAGTCCTCGCCCATGCCAATTTCTCTTAGCCCAAGTTTGAATAATTGGAAAAGCTGGCCTCTTCTCCATGAAAAAACCTAGTAGTGTAGCTTCCCATGATTTTGCACCTTGCTATAATTCCTCAAGGCTAGGGGCCACCATTAGGTGACCATCCTTCTCCATAGGGGGGCAGTAAACCAGGGAGGAATCTGCTTGGTCCCCCCACAACTTGTTTCCATGTTTTCCTTGCTGCATTTGCATTATTCCCAATAGCATTAGAGCCTCCTAGAGTGGTAGAACCTACCTTGCCTTTTGGTTTTTGCTGATTCAGGAGTATTAAAAAAACACTTATGAATTCTGTTAATTATGTTATTTAGAATGGCTGATAGAATTTAGTTTTTGTTATGCCTCTTTAACTTAAAGGTGAAAGTAAATTCACATAAAAATAATTATTTTGATTTTCGTTTTCTAGAAATAAAATTTTCATTTTGATGAAAAACAGATACTTTTCATCAATTAATTTTCATACCTGAGGTCAAGTCAACTATGGAGTGTAGAGATGACGTTAGTCTTAGAATAGGATAGAAACTGTATTTTATTGATGTTTTCATTTTTGATGGTACAATCCTTTATAGGGTGAATAATAGTAAATTAGGATCAATCACCATTTATGTTGATTGATCCGGTTCCTGATGCTATGCCCTAATCTTAGCATTACAGTTAAAACTTTCCTTTCTTGCATTCAGTCATATGTTTCTCATATTCCCACACTCCCCCTCAAGTTGAGTTGTGGGATCTCCAACTCTCAACTTGCTTAATACTTCACTGAATGTTGTAGCTGGAACTGCCTTAGTGAGTATGTCTGCCAACTGCTCCTCAGACCTTACAAATGGAAGACATATAATGTTTTCTTCAAGCTTCTCTTTGATGAAATGCCTATCCACCTCCACATGTTTTGTGCGGTCATGCTGCACTGGGTTTTCTGAGATGCTGATTGCCGCCTTGTTGTCACACATTAACTCACAAGTTTCCTTCGGGGGAAAGCCAATTTCTGTCAACAACTTCCTTAACCAGAGAACTTCGACTAGTCCTCGAGCAATTCCCCAAAATTCTACTTCAGCACTAGAGAGTGCTACAACTTTCTGCTTCTTACTCTTCCAAGTGACTAAATTTCCCCCAACAAGGGTAAAATATCCAGATGTCGATCTCCGATCAACCTTGTTTCCCGCCCAGTCAGCATCAGTGTATGCCTTAATCTCCAAGTGACCATTCTTCTGAAACAGTACTCCCCTACCTGGAGTGTTCTTTAGGTATCTTACAATTCGAAGTGCTGCCTCCATGTGATCCACTTGTGGCTTATGCATGAACTGGCTAATTACACCTACTGCATAGGCAATGTCAGGCCTAGTATGTGACAAATATATAAGCTTTCCTATTAACCATTGATACTGTCCACGATCAGCTAGTTCAGCTCCTTCCGTAATCTGGAGTCCATGATTGATCATCATCAGGGTGTCTGCTGGTTTGCAGTCCATTAATCCTGCTTCTGCAAGTAGATCCAATATATATTTCCTCTGTGAGATGAAGATCCCTCTTTTTGATCTCAGGACTTCAATTCCCAAGAAGTATTTCAGTCTCCCCAAATCTTTCATTTCAAACTCTTTAAAGAGTCTGTCTTTCAAGGCTGAGATTTCTTCCCTGTCACTTCCAGTTATGATCATGTCATCTACATATATGATAAGGCAAGTTATTAACTCACCTCGTCTCTTGAGAAATAGAGTGTGATCTGCATTACTCTGGCGATACCCATATTTTTTCATAGCCACTGTGAACCTCCCAAACCACGCTCTAGGAGATTGTTTTAAACCACACAATGCCTTTTTTAATCTGCACCCTTCACCATTTCTGAAACCTTGAGAGAAACCTGGAGGAGCCTCCATATAGACCTCTTCTTTTAGATCACCATGCAGGAATGCATTTTTCACGTCAAACTGATGTAATGACCAATCATGGTTTGCAGCTACTGAGAACAAAACTCGGATTGTATCTATCTTAGCCACTGGGGAAAAAGTTTCAGAATAGTCAATACCATACGTCTATGTATATCCCTTGGCTACCAATCGAGCTTTGTACCTCTCCACAGTTCCATCAGCTTTGTGTTTTATAGTGAAGATCCATCTGCACCCTACTGGTCTCTTTCCTTGTGGCATCCTGCACTTTTCCCATGTGTGATTTTTCTCCAACGCATCCATCTCAATCTGCATTGCATTTCTCCATTCTGGGCTTTTCTGTGCTTCTTCTACTGTGCGAGGAATGCTAGTAGACATTAATGAATCCTCATACATCTGTGCAGATTTAACCAGACTTCCCCTGACCACATTTGCCACTGGATATCTTGTGTTTCGAGGTTCATACTCTGGTTCATATCTCCTTGGTGGAACTCCTCTATTTCTCCTCGGAGGGAGTACATATCCTTTAGTGGCTGGTTCTTCCGGAACTGCATTGTTAGTGATCTCAACAACAGAATCTAAATTAAGTTCCTGATTAGAATCACTAATCTTAGGTATATTAGACGGTAGAACCACTATGACTCTGTCATGCGCAATGGACGACTGTTCTGTGCTTTCAGAAGTAGACTCAGCGGCATCACCTACTGACTCTGTTGGAATAGTTTCAGGCAAGACCAGACTTGAGAACTTAAAGGTGATTGGGTTAAGTAGCCAACTCAGAGGATCATCTATAGAAGTCTCCCCCTGACCATTGGGTTGGGTATGAAAGTAATATTCGGTTTCAAGAAAATCACAATCCATAGTGGTGTACAGACGGCTTGTGATAGGATCAAGGCAACGATATCCTTTTTGATGGACACCGTAACCGACAAACACACATTTTACTGCACAGGGATTGAGTTTGGTTCGGTTGGTTTTGGATATATGGACATACACTGTACATCCAAAAACACGTGGTTGTAGTGTCAGAGCGGGTGGTATTTTGGTATGTTGAGCTAGGGTGTTAAGAGGGGTTTGAAGGTTAAGAATTTTGGTGGGTAGACAGTTTACGAGGTAGGTGGCAGTGGCAATGGCTTCTGGCCAGTAGTGTTTAGGTACTTTGGATTCAAGCATGAGGGCTCGGGTTATTTCTAGGAGAATTCGGTTTTTTCTTTCCGCCACACCATTTTGTTGTGGAGTACATGGGCAAGTGGTTTGGTGGATGAGTCCCTTTGCCCGGAAAAAGTCTTGCATTTTTTGGTTGATGTATTCCCCCCCATTGTCTGATCGGAGTATCTGAATGGTTTTCTGGAATTGGGTTTGGATTAGGTTAAAAAAGGCTACAAATTTTTCAGAAACCTCAGATTTATGTTTCAAAAAATACACCCAAGTCATTCGGGTACAATCATCAATAAACAGGAGAAAATACGAAAAACCATTTTTTCTGGATACCGAGGCCGGGCCCCAAACATCGGAATGTACTAATGAAAAAGGGACATCTACTCTAGTATTATTGGGATGAAACGTTTGTTTTTGACTTGTGGCCAAAATACACGTTTCACATTGAAGATAATTATTATGACTAAAAAACTAGGGAAATAACAATTTAAGGTACCCACTAGACGGATGACCCAGGCATCGGTGCCATAACCAGGCCTGCCTATTAACCGTTCCGTGAGCTAGCATTGCAGTACCTTGTTGGTCCACCTCATCAACATAGTAGAGTCCATCGCGTTCAGAGCCACGCCCAATGATCCTCCCCGTCCGAATATCCTGTAAGATACAAAAATTGGGGTGCATTAGGACAGTGCAGTTCAATTCCTTTGTGACATGGCTAATAGACAGTAACTTATGTGATAAGCTTGGGACATAGAGACAATTTGTCAATTTTAAAGTGTGAGAAAAAACAATGCTTCCGGCTCCTCGAACTGGTGCATATTCCCCATTGGCTGTTTGGATATGAGATTTCTTGGGCTGAGTGGGCTTTTGGAAGTCCTTTGGGTGATATGACATGGTGTCGATCGCCCCACAATCAAACAACCATTCATAATTTTTTCCGGACTGTCTATCAGCTACTAAACAGGCAACAGGGGTATTTTTGGAATTTTTAGAGGATGAGGGGGTAAATTGGTCATTTTTGGCATGGTAAGGGCCTTTTTGGAATTTTCTGGAAGTCCTGGGAGTTATTTCAGATTTTTCAGAAACAGTAGGCTCAATTTGGCAACTATTTGAACCCCCTGGACTTAATTGCTCACCACCAAAACCTACATGGTCAGTTTCATAATTTCCAAAAACTCCTGGATAAAAAAAATCTAGGGTTATTAAGTGGAGCACTTGGAAGCAATTTTGAACTTCCAAGTCCTATACCTAGTCGACCTTCTCCATTGGTTGCGCCGTCAGTGTTCATCTCCCCCATTGTTACTCTTGCGAAGCTGGGATTTGAGCTGCCCTCTCCGGTGCCGACGACCTCCGGGTTGCTCACCGCTGCAGCGGCAACTCCGCCTTTTGTCCCCCGCTTCTTTGAATCTGACCACCACTCTAGATACCCTATTATTTTGAAGCAACCATCCCTTGTGTGCTTGGTTCCTCCACAGTGAGTACATTTAAGATGGGATTTATCCACATCTTCTCGATGGGATGATGGACGGCTGGTTGTTTTCGCCGGTTCTGACCGCCCCGATTCTAGTCCGTGATTGCTTGGGGTGGCGCCGCTCCTCGCCGCTAAGCCATTGCCGATGCCTAAAGGGGACCCCCCTGATGATAGCTCCTCCCCTTTCATGATCCCTCTCCTTGCTGCCTCCCTTCTCAGTGTTGAGTATGCCTCTTCGACTGTCGGTAAGGGACTCTGTTTAAGAAGGTCTCTTTTGTTTGCATCAAATTCTTCTGTGACTGCCTGTAAAAATTGGTACAATCGATGCTTTTGTTGAATCTGATTGTATATGGTCATGTCCTCTGGGCATTTCATGGGGTTGGGCATCCTCCTGTTGATATCCTTCCAAACAGCCTGTAATTGACTGTAAATTCTTTCCAATGATTGCTGCCCCTGTTTGAGATTGTTGGCTCGGACTGTTAAATCATATATTTGCAGGGAATCCCTGCCACTGCTGTATGTTGCCTCTATTCCCTTCCATAATTCCCATGATGTGGGATAGTCTATGTACTGTGTAACTATGTCGAATTCTATGTTCTCCAAAATCCAAGTGATGACTGTGGAGTCAATTTGACACCACTTCTCATATGATGGATCTTCTTTTGGTGGGGGTGAGGTAGTGATGTGATTGAGCCTCCCCCTTCCGTCGATAGCCAGGCTCATCATCCTTGCCCAGACAGTGTAGTTTTTGTCGTTTAATTTGGCCGCCACATGTAATGTTTGGCTGGTAGAGGTTTCGGTGAAATTTTTGTTTGGTTCCCAGTTCTGAAGTAATTCAAGAACCTGGGTTAGGCTTATAGGTTGGTTGAGTGGATTGGACATCCCCCCAGTTTGGGAGGCGTCTGATGTTGGTGTTTCTTCCCCTGCCATGCCGACAGGTAAGTTTTCAAATGATGAGAAGATGCATCAATTCAGCCCTATTGATCGAATGATGGCTCTGATACCATCTTAGAATAGGATAGAAACTGTATTTTATTGATGTTTTCATTTTCGATGGTACAATCCTTTATAGGATGAATAAGAGTAAATTAGGATCAATCACCATTTATGTTGATTGATCCGATTCCTGATGCTATGCCCTAATCTTAGCATTACAGTCAAAACTTTCCTTTCTTGCATTCAGTCACATGTTTCTCATATTCTCACAGTTAGCTCTTTCATCTTTCACATTCGTATGTTTTTTTTTTCCTTCTTTTAGGTAGATGCATGTTATCTTGTTGGCATATAAATGAAGTCTTTTGTCATGAACAAATCTATCTTTTATATGGCTATTCATAATTAGATTTGTATAAATTAATTTAACATATCAAGATCAAAAATGAAACATCTGGACTTTTAAAAATAATTCTAAGTTCAGAAAACTTAGAATTAAGTTGCGTTTAAGGATATGACTCGTTGATGCCGACGACTGCATGTGACACCATACCAGTTGCAGAATGTTCTGCAGCAAGTTGCCCTTATGATTTGGTTTCTGCTGATTCATGTTGAAGTAGCTTAATCCTCCATTATTGTTTTCCTTCAAGAATTGATAAGAACACTTATGAATCCTGTTAATGATGTTATTTAGAATGTTATGGAATTTAAATTTTGGTCATAGATTTCCTTCAAGCACCAAAAAAAAAGTTATGAATCCTATTAATTATTGTATTTAAAATAGATGATAAAATTTAATTTTTAGTTATGCTTTTTTAAAAGTGAGAGTAAATCAATCAGTATCTTTATTTTATTTTTCAAAAACAAAATATAAAATATGATGAAAGAATACAAACTTTTTATTAATTGGTATTGTTGTCACCTGCAACTAAATTAATAACAACTCTAATAATGAAAAATGTAGTTGGTGAAGAGTTGAGATCGTTCTCACGAGGAATTTTTAATGACAAAGATTATACGAGTTCAAAACTAAAACAAATTTGGGGGTTAACGAGATATAAAGAAATTAGAAATGACAAAAACTAAAAATAAAGAAAAATATTCAGATATGGAAATTTAGTAAACAAACCTTGGTTTCGAGTCACCGACGTTATCACACTAATATAGATCCTTGATATAAAATTCAGTCCACTAACAAACATTCATTGGGTGATGTTTTCTCTTAAGATTAAATGAATAGAAACATGTATTCTAAACATTCTTATTAGTCAACAACTTAAATATAATCTTAAGTTTAATTGATTAATAGCTTTAAGAACTAAGAAACCAATGAATAAGACAACACATGTACGACATATATTTAATCAAGTTAAGTACTTTCTTATAATTTCCCAAATTCTAATGTAAAGATGGTAATCCTAATTGCCACTTTGGATTAGCAAAACTGAACATTATATCCTAACTAATCTGGCTATTAAACAAATCAATTTGTAGTCATGCACCCTAGAAATCAACCAATTCAATCATAAAAAGTAATTCGGAAGACACTCAATATTCATCAATGAAATAAACTTTATTTAAAAATCTCACACATACTAGATGATAATGTGGTTCCCTTTAATCGAGAAAAACGATTTAGATACTTATAGCGAAAGTAAAAGTCAATAGAAGAATAACCAAATGCAAAGTCTCCATCCTTGCCCTTTTTCCAGAAAATACGAAAATCCTAATGAAAATACTGCAGAAAATGTAAAACTAATCTATCTTGCCTCCTACATGAACAGTAAAAATGTCTTCTTTTATGCTTTTCAATATCCTTTATCTTCCATCCTTTTGAAATCTTCTGCAGATACACTCCCCACATATTCAGGCTGCATATCCCCATTAGCAAGGCAACAACTTGATTCCCAAAATCATGAAGATCTTAGGTGGGTCGAATTTGATTTCAAACCAGATTATGCAGATAAGCTTTTTCCTTACACGTTCCCATGCTTAGTCAGCAACACGTCTGCTAGCTTGTATCTGTTTCCTTATCTGTCCATTTCACAAGTTTTTACTTCATAATCAGCTCCAAGAATGCTCAAGACTCCCTAATAACAAAAGATAAGTAAGTCCATTAGGTTGAACTCAATTTGCACTCAACAAAAGGGAATTATAAATCAAAATAGTGAAAATTAATCACTTTATCAAATTCTCCCACACCTGAACTATTGCTTGTCCTCAAGCAATAAATCAAACGCTTCACTCAAACAATTCTGGTCAAGAGTGAATAGTTAATGAAGCACACATAAATCCATCAATGCTTTGAATCCAATTCACTCATTTCAACTCTATCATGATCAAAAACAAGTTACTCACATGCAAGCACACAGTCAATAAAATAATAACTCAAGATGCATAATATCTAGCATTTTAGCCATTTTGCATTTGTTGTCACATAAACAAGTCAAGGATGCTCAGAACAACACAAATATAGATGAAAAGAAACAATACGAGCAGAGATATGGGCAATACTAGTCTTCTAACTTTTCGACGTGAAGGTGAACATTTTATGGTGAACACCCCCGGCTACTTCATTAGATCATCATTTCAAATGACAAAAAGCACCACTCATAACTTCAACTATAGAGAATGTGAGTTGAAGCCAGTGGAGTGTAGATTACCCAATACATAACAACTCAAAAACAAAAGAACAACAATGCTTCTTATTTAATGAAACAAGACAAAGACACTTTATTTTTTCTCTTTTTTCTTTTTTTATTTTCTTTTTCGACACTACATTCTAAGCATCCCATTCCACATTCATATGACAAGCTATACACAATGCACTTAAATACCAAACATCATACAGAAGAGTTACCAAACACTTGCAAGGCACACAAAGGAAAAACAAGGACGAAAAACTTTAAAGATAGCATAGTTTCAAGAGTCAACCAAAGTTCCTTAAATCAAAAGCATCAACATCAATTCCTAGACCATAATTAACTATTAACTAAAGACCAAAATCATTCAAGTTGCTACAGTCTCATCATCACCATCAAACTCACAACAATTCAAATGTGCAAAATTTCACACTTGCCCTACCCCCACATTTAGAATGGGCATTGTCCTCAATGTCCAAAAATAATAAAAGCACAAAAGAGGGATGGGAATAGAAGTACTCCCCTAAATTAAAGACGCCACATGCAGCTTTGAAGTGAATGATTGTAGCTTTGAAAACACAGATAGCAGTGTTGAAGTGAAAGATTGCAGCTTCCTTTTCAAACGACTACAAACAAAACAAACCAAAGAAAACAAGTAAAATACTCAAAGCAAACACTCAAAAGATATGCATAAAAGAGATAAACACACAAAAGAAAGGGATACGGATGGGGTGCCTCCCATCAAGCGCTTATTTAAGGTCATAAGCTTGACCCTTGGCATATATACATCATCCATTATCGAATGGATGCTTGAGCCCAACATGTAGCATGCTCAAACTCCGTGAGGAGCCTGGAGCAACTTCCCTTGAAGTCGACTCTTTCTCAGCATGATGCTCCATGACTTCTAACGAGTGGAACTTCATCATTTTGCCTTCGTACTCTAATGCCCAATCGTCTTTTTGGGCATTACCCTTCTTACACTAGGATGGTCTCTATAAGAGCATCACCAATGGGTATGGAGACTCGACATCCTGCTTGCCACCTTCGGTCTTCATCTTGCTTGCCCATAGCTCGTTCAACTCATATGTAATTAGCAACTTTTCTTCTTATTCTCCTTCTTCTTTTACCTGTAAACAACTAGGAAAAGGAAACAAAATTCAGTTAGTGATAATATGAACTGCATCGCTTACCTTAGGAGGTTGCACATCCTCCATCTTTTCTTAAACTATAACCTCTTCCTCTCTTAACTCCGCTTGCTCTTCCTTTATTGTTTTTGGGTTCTCCAAATGATCTCAACTCTTTGAAGGAATGCACACCTCCTCAACATCACTCTCCTGTTAGTTAAGAACACTTGTAGACACTCAGGCTTCTATGCTCCCTAGCACATCCGCTAAGTGGCTCAGTTGATCTTCCAAGGTCTTCAAGCTACTCCTCGTTTCCTGCTGGAATTGAAGAGTGCTCATCATCAAACTCATTACGATCTCCTCCAAAGATATCTTATTAGCTTGTGGTGGCGATGGCGGAGGTGGAGGCTCTAGCTGGAAGTAATACTGCTCTCGATAGTAGCTCGGCGGAGAAGCGAACCTATATTGTGCATCTTGTAAAATAGGACACGTATAAAAAGGATAAACAAAAAATGAGCAAACTTCACATACCTTAGCTTGTTGGTCATCCCTTGGTATTTGCACAGCTAAGGGTGTGAAATCTGCCACTTGATGCTCAAACCTGAAAGTAGCAACATATGGAAACTCATCATCTTAATAAGGGTAATATGAAAATTCAGAATCAAAAGCATACTGATAGTGAGCCATGCCGCTAAAAGATCAAAAAATTACAAAAAGCTGTAAAACTAAAACAAACAAAAGACAAAGTAACCAAGAGCAACAAAACCAAAAATAAAATAAAAAACAAAAACATCACTAAAAAAACCTTCAAGAAATTCCTTAGCAACGACGCCAAAATTTGATATTATTGTCGCCTGCAACCAAATTAATAGCAACTCTAACAATGAAAAATGTAGTTAGTAAAGAGTTGAGATAGTTCTCACAAGAAATTTTTTAACGGCAAAGATTATACGAGTTCAAAACTAAAACAAATGGGGGGTTTTAAATAATGAGATTTAAAGAAATTAGAAATGAAAAAACTGACAATAAACGAAAATTTCAGATCTAGAAATTCAGTATACAAACCTTAGTTTTGGGTCACCAACATTATCACATTAATATGGATCCTCGATATAAAATTCAATCCACTAACAAACATTCATTAGGTAATGTTTTCTCTTAAGATTAAATGAATAGAAACATGTATTCTAAACATTCTTATTAATCAACAACTTAGATACGATCTTAAGTTTAATTGATTAATAGCTTTAAGAACTAAGAAACTAATGAACAAGACAACACATGTACGACATGCATTTAATCAAGTTAAAATTTCCAAACTTTAACGTAAAGATGGTAATCCTAATTGCTATTTTGGATTAGCAAAACTGAACGTCATATCATACTAATCTGGCTATTAAACAAATCAATTCCTAGTTGCGCATCCTAGAAATCAACCAATTCAATCATAAAATGTAATTCGAAAGACACTCAATATTCATCAATAAAACATCTTTATTTAGAAATCTCACACATACTATATGATAACACGGTTTCCTTCAACCAAGAAAAACAATTCAACTACTCATAGCGAAAGTAAAAATCAATAGAAGAATAGCCAAACACAAAGTCTTTATCCTTAGTTTTTTTCTAGAAAATACGAAAATCCTAATGAAAATACTATAGAAAACGTAAAACTACTCTATCTTATTGTAGATACACTCCCCACATATTCAGGCTGCGTACCCCCATCGGCAAGGCAACAACTTGATTTCCAAAATCATGAAGATCTTAGGTAAATCAAATCTGATCAGATTCTGTAGCTAATCTTTTTCCTTACACATGCCAACGCTTAATTAGCAACACGTTTGCCAACTTTTACCTATTTTCTTATTTGTCCATTTCACAACTTTTTACTTCATAATTAGCTCCGAGAATGCTCAAGACTCCCTAATAACAAAATATGAGTAAGTCTATTAGGTCGAAGTCAATTTACACTCAACAAAAGGATTTAGAAACCAAAATAGTGAAAATTAATCAATATCCTATCATTAATTACTTTTCATAGTTAAAGTCAAATCAACTGTAGGAGGTGCGCAGGTAATTGTTCCTTTCATCTTTCACATCCACATTTATTTGTTTAACTAGAAACACGGTACCATCTTGGAATCAAATGTAGCCGGCAGGCAGATAGTTTTCGTCAATTAATTTCTTAGTTGAGGCCAAGTCAACTATGACACGTAGAGAGGATATTGGCTCTTTCATTTGTAACATCCATTTGTTTTTTTTACCTTGAAGTAGATACATGTTGTCGTCTTAATATAGAAATAAAGTCATTTATTATGAATAGATACATCTTTAATACGGTTATTTATAATTAGATTTATATAAATTAATTTAAGGTATTAATTTCAAATTTTGATTTACCGTCTCAAGTTATGTTTAAGGACATTTCTCCTTGATGTTGAAAAACTACATGTGATACCATACTAGTTGCCGAAGGTTCTGCAGCAACTTGCCTTACTGAAGAAGCTTTGGCTTTTGTATTCATGATGAAGTAGCTTAATCCTCCATTATAGTTTTCCTTCGAGAATTGATACGAACACTTATGAATCTTGCTAATGATGCTATTTAGAATGTTGTGGAATTTAACTTCTGGTTATAATTTTCTTCAAGTAATAAAAAAAGGTTATGAATCTTGCTAATCATTTTATTTGGAATGATTGGTGGAGTTTAATATATATTTTGGTGGAACGATTATAACCAAAACTTGATCAAAATTGAGTTCGATTGAAGTTCTGTTAGCCAAAAGTTTGATTGAGTTGGTAAACACAATTTAAAAAAATTGAAGTCATGAAAGAGGTTCGAGATTCCTTAAGCCAAACGAAACTTTATACTACCACCGTTCTCTCTGCATTTGCAAGTCTGCTACTGATCCTTTTACTATCTTCCAACTTCCTATGCTGTCAGGCTAATTCTTTAGGGAATGAAACTGACAGGATTGCTTTGCTCCAATTCAAGAGGGGGATAACCAACGACCCTTTTGAAATCTTTAACTCCTGGAATGATTCCTATTCCTTCTGCAACTGGTATGGTATCACATGCAGTCGACGACGTCAACGAGTCACGACCTTGAACATAACCGGGAAGAATTTAGTTGGAACTATATCGCCATTCTTTGGAAATCTAAGTTTTCTCAAGACTCTGAGTCTGAGAAACAACAGGTTTACGGGTGGGATTCCACAGGAAGTTGGCAACTTGTATCGGTTAAGATACTTTGATCTCAAGTGGAATAATTTAGAGGGAGATATTCCAGCCAACTTGACTCGTTGTACCAAGCTTGTGGTAATAAATTTTGCAGTCAACAAACTTGTCGGAAAAATATCTGAAGGCATTGGTTCCCTTGTGGAGCTACAGTTGGTGGCCCTTTATCGGAACAACTTCACAGGAAATCTACCATCTTCACTTGGCAACCTCACCTTGCTCAAGGATTTCTATGCTTCGTTTAACAATTTGGTGGGCGAGCTTCCTGTTGAAATAGGCAAATTATCAAAATTAAGAGACTTCGATATTATGGCCAATAGTATTTCTGGTACAATTCCTAAGACACTCTTCAATATTTCATCGCTTAGCGCCTTTTCAATTGCTGTTAATCAAATATTTGGGACAATACCGTACGACATTGGCCTCAATCTCCCAAGTCTCATATTCTTTGGTATTGATGGAAATAAATTCTCTGGATCAATCCCCGATTCATTTGGCAATGCTTCTAAACTGGAAAGCATCGGCTTGGGTGACAATAACTTGGTTGGACAAGTTCCAGTCACCTTAGGAAATCTGCAAAATCTTCGAAGATTTAGGCTCACCAACAATAGCCTAGGAAGTAGATCAGCAAATGACTTGGTTTTCTTATCATCCTTGAAGAACTGTACCAATCTTGAGGAACTGTTCCTATATGGAAATAACTTCGGAGGTATTTTACCTACCTCCCTCACTAATTTGTCTTCTCAGCTAAGAAGGTTAAGCGTTGGAAGCAATTATTTCACTGGAAGTATTCCTGCGGGACTAAACATTCTAGTCAACCTAATTTCTTTAGATATGCATGATAACCTTTTAACCGGTTCCATTCCCTCTGAACTTGGAATGTTACCCAACTTGCAAGCATTATATTTAGGTCACAACAAGTTGTCCGGTCAGGTTCCATTTTCCATAGGCAATCTCAGTCGTCTGTTTAGGCTAAGCTTGTATGAGAATAATTTGGAAGGAAACATTCCTTCAAGTATTGGAAATTGCCAATCTTTGCGTGAGTTTGATGCTTCCAAAAATAAGTTTAGCGGAACCATATCCCAGGACATAATAGCTCCTTCATATACGTTGCTCAATTTGTCATGGAACTTCTTAACCGGAAATCTACCAACTGAGTTGGGAAATCTGAAGCAATTAAGAGGACTGTCTTTGTCGGCAAACAGTCTATCTGGTGAAATTCCAACAACAATAGGAGAATGCCTTAGCTTGGAACTTCTTGTCATGGAAGCAAATTTTTTCAGAGGTTCAATTCCTTCATCCTTGGCTTCCGTTAAAGGCCTTCAAGAATTGGATTTATCTCGAAACAATCTTACTGGTGAAATTCCTGAAAATCTACAGAGCCTGCAATTTTTAAGTTATCTAAACCTTTCTTTTAATGATATTGAAGGAGAGGTTCCAACAAGAGGGATCTTTACAAATGCAAGTGCAGTATCATTGATTGGAAACAAAAAGCTTTGCGGTGGTGCTCCTGAACTTCTTCTACCAAGATGTCCCCCCAAAACAACAAGGAAGTCCCTTCCTTTTAAGCTAGCAATAATCATTCCTTGTATAGCTGTAAGTGCTTTCGTGATGTTGACCTTCTTAGCTTGTTTATGGAGGAAAAAATCTAAAAAGAAGTCACGTTCAGGAACTACATCTATTGGAAACTTGCTGAACATTTCTTACAAAGATCTCCATCGAGCAACTACTGGATTCTGCGAAAGCAATTTAATAGGTTCAGGTGCTTTTGGATTTGTATACAGGGGATTTCTAGATCAACTACAAAGACAGGTAGCTATTAAAGTCTTCAACCTTCAAAGCATAGGAGCTTCAAAGAGCTTTCTTGCTGAATGCAGAACCTTGGGGAACATTCGACATCGGAATCTTGTGAAAGTCCTAACATGTTGCTCTAGCTTAGATTACAAGGGTAATGAGTTTATAGCTCTAGTCTACCAGTTCATGGAAAATGGGAGCCTGGAAAATTGGTTGCATCCAAATTCTAACAAAAAAGACACAATGAGAAATTTCGACCTTCTTCAAAGACTAAATGTTGCAATTGATGTGTCATCTGCATTATATTATCTTCATGAGGAATGTGAAAGTTCAATAATTCATTGTGATTTGAAGCCCAGCAACGTTCTTCTAGACAATGACATGATTGCTCATGTAAGCGATTTTGGTCTGGCCAAGATCGTCTCAGCCATCAATAACTTATCACAAAGCCTTACTAGTTCTACAGGGATAAAGGGGACAATTGGCTATGCTGCTCCAGGTACCAACTTTTTTCTCTTTATAATACAAATATTGAAGAAATAATTCTATTTTAGAGGTCATCATGTTCAACTATCACTTCTGTTCATCACATTAGCTAGAGAACGAATAGGAAGATCATCTAGTTGGTTGCAAGTGACCTTTGCATTATTTCATTAATTGCAGAATACGGAATTGGTGGTCAAGTATCAAAAGAGGGAGATGTATACAGCTATGGCATCCTGGTGTTAGAAATGTTCTCGGGAAGAAGACCAACTGATGAGATGTTTACAGACGGATTAAATCTTCGAGACTTTGTTGGCTTGGCCATGCCACAGAAACTAGAGCATGTAGTAGACCCAATTCTTCTTGAAACAGAAGCTGCAGGAGAAGCAACCTCTGAAGAAGATAATAACAATGCAATTGAGATCAATCTGAAGTTGAGTTCCCTGAAATCAAAACTAGAGAAGTGCTTATTAGCTATATTTGAAGTTGGAGTTGCCTGTTCTGCCGAATTTCCTAAAGATCGAATTAATATAGGAGATGTCAATAGACAACTTTATCTGATTAAAAAAACTTTTCTAGGCAATTAAGTCTCTAGATGCTTATGTAGTGCTAGGTATCATATATCTACTTTCCTATTCATATATAGAATTGTACCTTGAAGCAAGACTCATTAGCAGTTATGTTTTAAGATTGTTAAATAATTTTATATAAAATGTTGGTTCCGTCTGAAATTGTTCTTGACATGTGTGAGACATTTCCAGAAATTATCATTCTAAAATAAAGTTTCTATCAATTATTCTTCAATTCCAAACGGCTCACCTTCAAACTACCACTCTGACAGAATTCTTACAATTGTTACTCTTTATAGTAGCTTGGGACAATAAAATATCTGATAGAGTTATAACGTACAGGAACTTCTGAAATGTTTATGACACTGCTCAAGAGAACTAACGTTGTGGCTGAAGTCATTTTAACTGCTGCGAAATTTTCCTTTTCTCCCGTTAATACTTGTTCCATGAAGTCAATAACGCTGTCATATCTCCTGTTAATGCTCTTTTCTCAATCCAATGGGAGAAGTTACGCTGTCATATCCTGTTAATGCTCTTTCTCAATCCAATGGAAGAAGTTTATGGGTTGGAAAAGGATTATCTACTTTTCCCAAATGATAACAGGGATAAAGAGAAGTCAAAAGGTAAACACAAATTAGTTAACTATGGTTGTATATGTCAAATGTTGCTTCCATGGAAAACAATGAACCATCACAGAGAAGAGGAAAACAAGTGTAAGATGAACAGATTAGTCACCATTTTAATTATGGTGATGGAAATTCACTTTGAAAATAAAATGTATGGTATTAAAATTTCCTTAAAATGAAATGAAATATCAAAGCTCTGCAATAGTAGTAAGTTAGAAGCATTAGTAGATACCAAACAACGACGAACTTCAAATTTCAGCTTTTAAGTTATGAACTAATTATGGCTTGATTATTTAAATGATTTACATCAACATTTTGAAAACTTTTAGTTTGTTCACATATCATTTTAATTTAGGATCACGAGCAACCTCCAAAAATAAAGTTTCTACTAATTATTTTCAAATTGTGACAAATCATCTTGGAATTGTCAGTCTGACAGAATTCCAAGAATTGTTACTCTCTATAGTATTTTGAGACAGTAAAATATCTGAAAATGGCATCATGACTTGCAAGAGTAATAACCTACAATAGGACTCATGTTGCAGCTGAAGTCGTGTAGCTGCTGCAAAATTTTGCTTGAGAAATGCTTCTGTTAATGCTTGTTCCTTAAAGTCAATAAAACTGCCATATCTCCTTTTAATTCTCTATTTTCAATCCAATGAGAAGAAGTTTACGGGTTGGAAAAGTATTATCTACTTTTTCCAAATGATAACAAGGATGAAGGGAAGTCAAAAAGTTAATACAAATTAGTCCACTATGCCTGTATCTTCACGTGATACTTTTTGAAATCATAGTAAAGAAGAGGAAAACAAAGATAAGATGAGCAAATTAGTCAAACCATTTTATGATGATGGAAGTTCACTTTGAAAATAGTATGTATCGTTTTCAAGATTCCTGAAAATGGAATGAAGGATCAGATCAGAGGTTTTACATTTCTCAATGCTCTGAAAACTTTTCGCTTATTCACATATCATTTCAATTCAGGATCACAAGTGACCTCTAAAAACTATCAAAAGGATTGTTACTCTTTATATTGCCTCAACTTCTGCAAAGATTTCACCATAGACACGAAGTATTTCGAACCACAAAAGTGAGACGAGAGGTTCTTTGAGCCCAGTTTCGTGTAGGAGTTTTCTTGGGTCTCTTGATCTCTAAGATATTCAGACTGCAGCTATGTCTTGCCCAGTAACAACTCATTAATAAGTTATTCAGACTGCAGCATGTCTTGCTCAACAACTCCTCATTAGAAGGCCAATTTTCTACAACCTTGACCTACTTTTCCCAGCTAAGGACAATATCCTTAGCAAAGAACAACATTACAGGAAATATTCCTGACAATATTGGTTCCTTAATAATTCATTTTTATATGAATATATCATAATTCAATATGTATAAATTAATTTAGTATATTAATTCAAAATTTTAAAAATTAAACATTTGAAAATAGATATATAAATCAAGTTTAATTTTAAAAATAAGTCCAAAAAATTTAAAGAACAAATATAAATATTATATAAAAAATTCAATGATATTTTAAATCTAACAAAGTATTTTTAAAAATATATTAGTTTATAATTATCACCTAACATCTTGAGACGACCTCAAGTTACCTAGCCTATTTCTTTTGCTTTTTCGTCTTCCTTTTACTGACTTCTTTTGTTCCTTGTTGCTTCATTTTCATGACATGGGAGAGCCCACACCCCCATTTCTTCGATTTCTCTCTCCTTGACTGCTCAAAAAGACCGCCACTAGTTCTAAGTCGAACATCAGTCCTCCGGCGCCTATTGACCAATCCTCAATGATCAAGACTTGGATGCAGGTGTCATTGATTAGGTACCGAAAGAAAAACTCAAGTTTATCCTACACGCAAAAGACTCAACTGCAACAGTCATCAATTATTTTTTTTGTAGTTGAACTCAAATTAACTGTGATATGTAAACATGATGTGGCCCTTTCCTGTTTTTTGTTTTTAAATTTAGTAAAAAAAACATGTTTATTTGAATTTTTAATTTTTAATTTTAGTTCTGGTATCTTCCAATTCTCAAAAATTATGAAAACTATAAAAAGAGTTTTTGTGTCCTTTTTTTTTCATAATCTGATTTGCTATCATTTAAATATATATTTTTTATTTTTTAATTTTTAATAAAAATTATGATTAATTTAATTCAACATTATATATTTAATAAATTAAAATTAATTATCAATAGAAATTATTAAAAATTTAATTTTTATAATTAAATTATATGTAATTAAAATTCAATAATTATTAATAAATATAATTAAATTTAAAATATATAAATATTCAAATAAATATTGATTTAATAATTAAAATATATTTCAAATAAATATTAATTTATAAATAAAATTTTGATTTTTAAATTATTTAATTTATTAAAATAACATAATTTTATTAATAATTTGTTAATAAATATTATATAAGAGATTAATTAAATTTATTTAATTAAAAATAAATTATCTTTAAGTTTTATCTAATATATATTTATTATCAGTGATAAAAAATAACTACATTAACATTAACAACTAAATAGGTTTGGTTTTTATTTGAAAGAAAAATATAAACAAAAAACTGAAAACTACAACAAAAAAACAGAAGTAGAACTAAACAGCTCCTAAGTTATTTATTACAAAGAGATTTATTTTTTTTATGGTTATTCATAATTAGATATCTATAAATTAATTTAGCATATTGACTATTGAGTTAAAAAATTAAAAAAAATAGAAATTTAAAAAAATTACTAATAAAGTTTAATTTTAAAAATAAATCCAAAATTTTAAAGAATAAATATAAATTATACAAAAATTCAATAATATTTAAACTTAACAAGATATTTTTAAAATAATTTTAAAAATACTTTGATTTATAATTATTGTCTAACTTCTTCTTTTTTTAAAATGAATATTGCATTATCTATAGATAAAACTATTGTAACATTACAATGAGTTCAAGTTAATATTCTAGGTAAAATAAGTAAAGAAAAATAGCTATTTAAAGGCCAAATTAAATATCCCATCTACTTTTCATGTCAGGAGAGAGAATGAGTTGAAGATTTTTGGCAATTAAAGCAGATCTAATCAAGTAACTGATATCTCTTTCTTCTCGATTGGTAAATCTACATGAGTTTCTCTCCTTCCAGAGGTAGTAAATAGTAGAGGTAAAGGTCGCTTTGTAGAGAATTGCATTAGACTTATCCTTTTGGGAGTTTCTAACAGCTTAATTCAGAGCTTGTCCCCAACTGTATAGAGTGCCCGTACCAGGAATCATGTGTAAGATCGTGCTCCAGACCGCTTTTGAGAATCTACAAAGAAAAAAGAGGTAGTTCCTATCCTCAATTTCCATTTTAAATAACATATAGGTAGTATCTACAATATCATGCCATTTGCTTTTACTCCTGAGTCTAAAATCTTAATTAGACTTCAAGTTCTTTAGTCCTCCCTTTTTTGCTGACGTCTTTTGTTCCTTCATATCTCCTTGTTACTTCTTTTTCATGACATGCGAGCTTCGTTCTTAAACCCGGACCGGATCGGTCGGTCCGAC
Source organism: Erythroxylum guanchezii (assembly GCA_025629825.1). Lineage (NCBI taxonomy): Eukaryota > Viridiplantae > Streptophyta > Magnoliopsida > Malpighiales > Erythroxylaceae > Erythroxylum > Erythroxylum guanchezii. The sequence continues at coordinate 3,643 of JAOTAX010117492.1, read as the reverse complement.
CGGTCTGACCAGTGACCGGTCAGTAGTTTGGTCCGGTTTATCCTTCAAAATCGGTAATAAATTGACCCAGTCTGAACCGGTCAAAACTGGTCCGACAAATTTTTTTTTAATTTTTGAATTTTTTAAATTTTTTTAAAATTATATATAATTAAATATAATTATTGCATAATTACTACGTAACATCGATTCGACCGGTGGTTGAACCGATCAACCGGTCCAACCAGTGACCAGTAAGACCACCGATTCGATGACCAGCCCGAGTTTCAGAACATTGCATGTGAGTGTTAATACCCTTGCTTCCTCAACTACTATCTTTTTTCCTGCCTTAAAGACTGCCAATCATTCTAACTCAAATATCGCCCCTATGGCTCCTTCCATTGACCAATGCTCAATGGTCAAGACTTGGATACAAGTGATAGTTGACTAGTACTTGCAGAAAAACTCAATAGTTAATTTGAACCTTACTCCTCAAACATAGAGATTGGGAGAGCAACCGTTTGTATATTTTGAGGGAAGTAATAAAATTTAGCATTTGTTTTATCTCTTTTGTGCTTCTATTGTTTTTTCTAAAGCAATTGATTTCATTAATAAACAGTTATTTACAAACTAGTTATGCAATTGCTCTAGTATGATTAACAAAAAAACTAGAATACAAGGTCATATGGGTCCCTGTTTTTATGCTTCTATTGTTGTTTTTGATAGTTTAACGTTTTCCCAGTAATTGATAATGTTTGTTCTGCATTTACCTTAACTACTCAATCTTTGTAGATTATTATTCAATCTCTTTAGATAAACTTAGATCAAACTAGATCATAATATTAACTATAGATATACTTTGTAAATCTCTTATGATTCTGTTTTTACTTGTATATAAAGGCTCATAAGCCTTTCACAAAACGTATCAAAAGCAATTGATATTCCATACATAATTCTTTCACAATTTCTTCACGGTATCAGAACCAACTCCCTCCTACCTCTCTTAATTTTTTTTTCATACCTAGATTCAGAACAATTCAATCAAACACCCACCTTTCAGTGATACATAGATTCAACACACTTCAATACACCCACAGAAACCACACTCCACACATTCAGAAAACCAGTCTATGTTATCAAACACACAACTACAACAATGGCAGAACACACAAACCCAATCTTACCATTTAACCAATTGAATAATTTTCTCGCAACACCTCTAGGTGTAACAAAGTTCCTTCAATAATTTAGCATATCTAGGTACTTGTTTGATTGCCTCAAAAAGAGAAATATTTACCTCACATTTCTAGAATGTCTCATATAAATCAACATAATGCTCCCATCTATGGTTATCCTTTAATGCTTACAGATCAAGGAGGAAGTATAGTTAAACGGAGATGCATGCAAGTCATCCTTAGATGTAGGCACACTTTCCTCTGTTTTAATGTGTTTAACATCCTTTGTATCGAAATTTACTGAATGCGGGGCTTTCATGAGCTACTCCACTTTCTTTTCACTTCACAATGTAATGGCATTGGAACTTTTTTTTTATGATTCACTATAGTTTGTGATGGCAGTTTATTTGAACCTTATTCTAAACGATTGACTGTTATGGCTAACTAACCCATCTGATTTTCCAAATTATGAATACTGGTTTTTGTTTCCTGTTAGAATTTAATAATATTAGTAGTTAATGCTTTGATAATATCCTCAAAAGACATACTAGAATCAGAGGTTTGAACTAGTTGTGGTTGTTTTAGAGGATGCGATTATCGATATTGTCGAAAATTAGTTGCAGGTTGATTTACTTATGTATTACCTTATTAAAAATGTTGATGGTCTCTCTAGCCTAGGTTGTATGTGCTTGAATATGGATTGTATTGACATTGAAGTTGTCCTAAAAAACTTCCAACTGTATTCACTTGTTCTGTTGAATCTTCTTGTAAGATGAGACACTTATTTTTATAGGTGTGCTACTACCAAACATATTTTGCAAGCCTTTACCACCTACATTTTGCCTATAGCCAATTGCTAGACAAGTACAGTAAAATCATCCATACCCTTTTTAGAGAAGAAATGTTTACATCACTAACTCATCGAGTTAAATAGTTCATCCTAGCATTAAATTGTTAAGAGTTGGATGCCTTATTAGTGATCCATGTTCAAATTATTTCTAGTATTTTATCAACAAGTGCTCCTCCACTAGCAGCGTCAATCATGATCCTTTCAGTTGGCAGAAGTCCTTTGTAAGAATAATGAAGTAAGAGTTATTCACTAATTTGGTGATGTTTACAACTCACACATAACTTTTTAAAATGCTCTAAATACTCATATAGTGATTTGCTATTATATTTCCAAATACCATAAATCTCCTTTCAAATATAGTGGCCCTTGAAGTTGAAAAGAATTTTCCAAAATTTGTTTCTTCATTTCATTTCACAATGTAATGTTAGTGGGTGGCAAGCAATATAACCAATCTTAGATGTTACCCTTCAAAGAGAATGAGAAAGCCCTCAATTTTTTTTGGTCTTTAGTAATGCCATTAGGCTTCATTCCCATACATACAACATTGAATTCTTGAAGATGCTTGTACAGATTCTCGCCTGTAGTACGACACAAGGTTTATAGCAAATATATTAAACAAAATTTTAATTCAAAAGTAGCATTTGCATAAAAATTAGGAAAATTGATGTAGTAAGTTGTTGGTTCAATATTGGTTTGGCTACTTTTCATAGAGTTCAGTTGTTCCATGTTTCTATTGTTTCACCAATTATAGTAATGTGATGTTTTTGAATCTTTGTTTCTTTCCTTAGCTTATTCGCAATCTTTTGGATCTTTAAATTACACTGTAAATTATCTTCCTTCAAAGATCTCTTAATGAATATGCAATCTTAGAATTTCCTGCTAATGGCGCTAAAATTTAGAGAAACTATTATATGTATCTCAAATTAATTCCTAAATTTATGTAATTAAATAAATGTAATAGAGGAAAGTAGGGGCTGATCTCACAAGAAATTCTCATTTGCCAATCATTTCAAAAGAAAATAATTAATAGGGGGGTTGATTCAACTTTGCAATAAAGAAATTAAAGGAATTAATAAATGAGAGTTTTCAATAAAAATAACCTTGGTTTACAGTTGCTTCCACCCTTGGAACTACAGTTGATCATTAACAAGAAATAATTATTTCATCAATCATATATTCAATTTGATACTAACTATCCATCTTTTCTTAGGATTATTAAACTGAAAATATGTAATTTAATAAACTCTTATTGCTTAACAACATCAAATATGATCCAAGTTTTAATTAAACAGTAGCGTCAATAAAAACAAGACCATTGAAGTAAGATAACACAATGTTCGTTGTTGCATTTAATATAGTTGAATGATTTTCCTAAAATTAATAATTTCTGATGCAGCAAATTATAACTCCTATTTGCTCCAAATGATTAAAAGAATTTGGTTCAGCCTGATCTTGCTGAGGTTGAACGTAGTTATTCTGATCCATGTTCCTTGCGATTCTGGCTGTGAAATACCTGCAAAGTAAGCAACGGCGGGCCGGGAGTTGATTCCCGGGAGGCCCCTCCAACGCTCAAGTCAGTTCTCTTGTCTAGGTTTAGGCTGTTGAGAATATAGAAAAGTAGGGTTGTGGTCTCGTACCTCAA
>JAOTAX010117453.1:0-23443 GCA_025629825.1 Erythroxylum guanchezii | reverse complement strand
ACTAGTTACAAAATGGGTCGGGGAAAACAAGTTCCCGACTGATCCTCGGCGAGGATAAAATGACACCCTATTGGTGGATCGTCAAAAGAAGTGATCCCGAGATCAAAATGGGTGGAGTAGTGTGCCGGCCAGTCGGCACATCGGTTGCCCTCTCGGTAAGTGTAGCTATGAAGAACAGTCCAGTTGCGGGAGAGCAACTCATGCATACTCTGGATGATGGGATTGGGTGCGCGGGCTCGATCGGTAGCTGAAGAAATCACATGAAGCGCAGATGTGGAGTCCGCTTCCAAAACAAGTTTGCAGTATCCGAGGTCCCAGGCTATAGCGAGCCCAGTATAAATCCCCCAAAGTTTTGCCGATAATGGGGGACACCATCCAAGGTGGTGAGCGAATCCGCCAAGCCACCTGCCCGTACTGTCCCGTAGAAGGCCGCCAGCTGAGGCTGAGAGCGAAGAGCAGTTACTGGTGCCGTCAGTGTTGAGTTTTACCCAGCCTGGGGACGGAGGTCGCTAGCCGATGTGATGCTGTTGGCGCAGTCGGGGACCAAAAGCCTCTGGAATCTGTCAAACAGCTGCCTGCTTGATAAGACCTGCATAAGACAAAATACAAGAAATGGGTGAGGAAGGCCAAGCAAAGGAAGCATCAAATAAAGTCCGATTGCGCCAATTCCATAGGAACCAGCACGTGGTGCCAAAGAGGACTGGCCAATCGTGGTCATGAGCTTGGCCGTGATGTTGCAGATTTCGCAGGATCCAGTCGCGCGTAGACACTGTGAAAAATCCCCGAGGAAGAACATCCCGTGGAAAAGTAGACCACACTTGTCTAGCGTGATGGCAATCCCTCATGACGTGAAGGGAGGATTCAATGGTGGAACAATGGTGACAAGAGTCATCTATTGAGATATGACGTCGAACAAGTTGTTGCCGAGTGAGAAGGCGGTCATGAGCTAGAAGCCAAAGAAAAGAACGGATACGTTGGGGACTGGGCCAGTGCCATATTGCCTGCCAAATCGTCTGGGGCCGAACCTCATTGTGTCCAATAATTAGGGAGTAAGCGGAAGCAACCGTAAATTCCCCTGTAGCAGAATAACCCCATATCATTTTGTCAGGACCTAACTGAGGCGCAGGGGGAAAAGTACCGGCAACTATCCTACAAATGGAGAGAGAGAGGTAAGGTTGAATAACTGCCCAATTCCACTGGCCAGCATGATCGACCATATGCTGAACAGTGAGGGGGAGGATGGACTCCGGAATGGGAGACGTAGAGTGAGATAACAGAGGGCCTAGACGCGGAAGCCAGGGATCAAGCCAGAAACGGATCCTAGAGCCGTCCCCGACAGTCCATTGTAAGCCCTGGAGGACTAGGGGCCAGGTAGCTTTAATACTATTCCAGATCATTGACCCGCCGGTGCCCTCCAGACGAGTGGGGATATTGTTGGCGTCAAATTTGTACTTTGCAGACAGAAGTCTCACCCATAAAGCATGCGGTTTGGTGAGCAACGCTCAGCCAAGTTTAGCTAAGAACGCGTCATTGGTGGCTCGAATTTTACGGATGCCTAGTCCCCCTGACTGCTTGGGTTGACAGACGGCCTCCCAGTTTACGAGATGGACACGGGTTGTACCATTAGCGTTCCCCCATAAGAATTGACGCATCAGTTTCTCCACTTCATCACAAAGCTCGCGGGGGAACCGAACCGTCTGCATAATGTAGCTAGGGAGCGCGGCGATAACAGTCTGAGTCAGGGTGGTACGACCTGCCAGAGCCTAAAGGGTAGCTGACCACCCAAAGAGTCGGCGGTGAACATCATCGAGAATATGTTGGTAGGTGCGTCTGTTCACGCGTTCGTGTAGCAGAGGCACCCCAAGGTAACGGCCGAGGTCAGAAGTCTGTTGAACTTGTAGAGTGCAGCTGAGAGCGGTTTTGACAGAAGGAGGAACATTTTTAGAGAAATAACAACGGGATTTAGCGAAATTTACCCGTTGACCAGACGCTTTACAAAACCAGTGCAGGGTGTCTCTCATGACCGCAACTTGATCAGGTGAGGCTTCGGCGAAGAGAATGAGGTCATCCGCAAAGAACAGATGAGTAAGAGGGGAACCAGATCGACTAAGCGTGATCGGCCGCCAGCGTCCCTGAGTGACCTCATGATTAATAGCGTGTCCGAGACGTTCCATGCAAAAAACGAACAGGTAAAGCGAGAGAGGATCGCCCTGGCAAATACCACGAGTGGGGTGGAAGATATCACTAAGGCCCCCTTGCCAGTTCACTTGCATGGAAAAAGGTTATTTATTTACTGCTTAAAATTTGAATTCAAACCCCACTCGTTCCCTCTCTCTGTTCAAACAAATGGAAACCCCATCTCTGACTCTGGTGATTGTTCAGGGCCCTCGGGAAGGGGAGATCTTCGAATTCCGACCCGGATCCACTGTACGAATTGGCCGCATCGTCCGCGGCAACAACCTCACCATCAAAGACGACGGCATCTCCTCCAAACACCTCACCATTGGATCCGACTCCGGTAGATGGACCCTCCAAGACCTCGACTCCTCCAATGGCACCTCTCTCAACTCCATCTCCCTCCCTCCCTTCAAGCCCTTCCATCTCGGCGACGGAGACATCGTCAAGCTCGGCGAGTCCACCTCCATCCTCGTCAAGATCGCTGCCGCCTCCCAACTAAGACGCAACCCTAGGAGACGAGTTAACGAACAGAATAAAGCCCTAGGAACTGAGAAGAAGAGTGAAATGGTTGAGGGCCTTTTGGAGGTAAGTGCTGCTCCCAATCCGAGAAGAGGAAGGCCCAGGAGGGCTAGGGTTTTGACTGAGATTCCAGAGACCGAAGGAGAAGCGGCCCATCCTTCGAATAGCGAGCGAGTCGCTGGAAATAGAGCTTTAAAGAGCGAGGATTGTGGTATTCTTGAGAATTTGTGTACGGACGTTGTAGAATTGGGGGTTGAACAGAAGAAGACGCGAGGGGGTGGCAGGAGGAGAAAGAATGCGCAAGAAAATAATGTGAAAGAAGAGAGCACGCATGAAATTGATGTGGGATTGAAATCCCAAGAAGAGGCTATTCGAGGGAACTCTATTGCAGTTTTTGATGGTGGAAACCAGGAGGTGGATATTGAGGTTGTTCATGTACAAGAGGAAGCAGAGAAATTGAGTTTAGAGGACAATTGTGGTCACACATTGAATGAGGCTGCCGATGTTAAACAATGCGAGGACTTGCACAAGGGGCAGGATATACCAAATTTGGAGAAAATGAGTTTGAGGGAATGGTTTGATTTCATTGAAGTCCATTTACCAAAGCAGATAGTTGATGCCACTGAAGAGATCATAGAGGGAATGAGAGTGAAAGCCCAGCGAGTTGGGGAGTATATTGTACAGCAGAAGAAGTATAAAACAGTAGGGACTGTTGGCTAGAGAATGAACAAGAAAAGAAACATATCCAAGTTTCTAATTGCCGTGAGTTCAGACATTTAGTTGGTGCAGCAGCTGAATTCCAAATCTTTGACACCACCTGAACATGTCTGGTCAGATTTGGATTAAAGTTGGCAGAGAAGGTGTAATTATCCGGCCGGTATGCAATAAAGTTTGCTGAGATAGATTCTGTAATGTGGTCTTTTATATCCTCTGCATGTCCTCATGTTGATCTTCCAGAATGGTATATTTACTTATCAATCTGATGATTTTTCCAAATGTTGGGAATGTAAGGCAAATCCAATCCGTGCCCTTCTTTCATACGTTAAATTAACAGGTATCGTCTTTATTCTTAAGTGAAGTATTGCTAATCAAAGCTTATGTTTCTTTTACTTGTCTGTGAACTGGTGTAAACTTTTATTGCTTATTGTGATTATATTTCAACTATAGTTGTTACTACTTCAGTCGTTCAACTAGTTCTTAAGAGATATAGTGCGATCAATTCATTGAATATGTGATGGTATATCAACAGTTACAATCAAGGATGTAATTCGTATCTGCACTGATAATTTCCTTGTCAATTAGTATCCTAGATCTAGTGCTTGGATGCACTTTCTGCACATTTATCTTTATAAGACGAAGATGCTTCCTCAGAAGCAGCTTTTTCTTGGTGCTAAATAGCAGAGGGAAAACCAAGCTTAAATGCCACACAGATTGTTTATTCAATGTACCAGGAAGTAAGTTGCTTAGTTAAAATGGAAACACAATGCATGATTGAAAGTCGTCATAGTATTGATTTTTTGACGTCGTAATCTCAATGAGTTCACCCCCCATTTTTGTTGTTTTTTGGATTGAATAGTCATTTTACATTGTTCAAATCAATAGTGTGGGAAGGTGTCCTTTCTTTCTGTTATGCATTATCTCTACTTTTAAAAGAGCAGTCGATTATACAAGGAAGAAGAATCAATTCTGAGTTGATCAATTCCAGTTATGAGTGGTGTATGATTCTGGAAGATTATGAAATTGCTTGTTCAGCTGGTGGTGATCTGCGTGGCCATGGTCTTCATCTAATTGTTTGTGGGTATTCTTACGCTTAAAGAGCTTTCGTGATTCTATTTTAAGTCCACTTGGGAATTGATCTTGAGTTTGTAGGTTTGCTGTTGTTTCGTTAAGATTTCGCTGCTTTGCATCTGGGAGCCAAATAGTCTGTGTTTCCCTTCAAGATTTAACAGTGCGATAATAGTAAGATAAATTTTGTTCTATTTGGAAGGGAACATGTTTTTACCCTAAGTAAGTTTCAATCTCAATTTTATAGAGCGTACATCCATCAATGTCCGGATGCTGCAAGTTTGTTTTTATACCAAATGCTAAACAGAAGTAAACTGACAAAGCATATGTTGTTTTGAGACTTTAGGAGCTCTTCCCAACTTCGAGGTGCGATCCAATAGAGTACGACACTTCTGAAATTTTAAGGACTTGCTTGTAAAAAAGACTTGAGGGCTGAAATGAAAAATAAAAAAGAGGAAATAATCAAGTAATAATAACCAATCAGAGAGCCAAAGCCACCAAAAGGGAGGAAGCAATAAAAGCTAGCTGAAAAAAGGATCGGACACGGGAGACAATAAGGAAACGGACATAAACGGAAGATGGAATGAAGAAAGCTCATGTTTTTCTGAAAACTCGGACTTGTAAACGAATTCAGTTTCTCAAGAAAGCAATGTCTTTCTTCCCTTCTATCACGAGCATTCTCTATATGTAAACATCAAGAAGTACTTTCTTCTCGTCACAAAAACTCTTCCTAAGATCTTAGATGACATTGCCTTAATTTTCCGAAAAAGCTTATTCTACTATTTCTATATTGTCCTCACAGCTATGAATATCTCTCCACTTCCTTGTTATTTTGATGTCGACACTTCCTATTGACTTGTCTACTGTTAGATTAATTGGTTGGTTCAATTTTTCATTCAATTTTTTACTTTTTAATTCTATTTAATTTAATTGATTTAATTTTCTGTCAAATTTTTAATAATTTGCCACTAATTTTGAAACAGCAGTGGCAAAAATTGGATGTCCTGAGAGCAAAAACCAAGGAATAAGCTGATGGTAGCCCTGATTTTCATTGCTTTAGCTTCCATTAGAACACAAATCTCACATGAATACTTTCTCTTTAAAATTAGTTGGAAAAGCAAGTTCCCAATTTTCAACTGTAGAAATAATCATCAGAACCTGTCATCGTAAGGAGAAAAGGGAATCTACTTCAAATAAATCTCCTCTACTCTTAACATATGGATTAACATTTGTCCAAGTGTCGCGGAGACAAGAACAGCTAGGCAGCGGTAACTGTCTTCCAAGCTTGTATATGAACATGGTTGATAAAATATCTGAGAAAATACAAGGTACTAGTTTGGGTTGTCGTTGTTCCGTTTCTTGTACAACAATGTATCTGGACGCATTTTCAACCGTTAAGTATCTGTTGCAGATTTAATGTCCGCCGGTCTAATTGACTAGGATTCTCTGGTTCTACCGTTCTACCCAACATTCTAAATTTGCACAAAAGGAGGAAAAAATTATCTGTCCCGGTGACCAAATTTAACGGTGGGTGGGGGAGGCCCTTTGGCTTTTTGTCTTTGAAGTCAACTGCAGGAGTTTTGATATCAGCGGTGAATAACAAGCAAGGCACTTAAGGTTGTTTGGTATGCTCTTTCTAATGTAAAACCCTGGGAATCTGAGTGTTTGAAGTCATGATTGAACGTGGCCATGAAGAGATCATGACGGAGTCTACCGGACGAAAACCAACCAGGGGTGGTTGGAGTTCTGCTATTTTCATCATCTGTAAGTCTAAATTTTATATCAAGTTCTCTTCTTTTGTACGAAGGAGAACAATAATAGACATGTTTATTGATCTTTACTTTCCTGTAGTTGTTGAGTTTGCTGAGAGATTTGCCTTCTATGGATTGCTTGGCAACCTCATAATATACTTGACAACTGTTCTCGGAGAGACCACGGCTACGGCAGCCAAGAACGTGAATACATGGGTTGGCATATCAGCAATCTTGCCGTTGATCGGAGCATTCATATCCGACTCCTACTCTGGACGTTACAAAACCATTGCGGTTTCATGCGTCATATATTTAATGGTAAGTTCACTCTCTATAAAGAATATTTTTGTTTACCCCACATACTGTTTCATTGTTGTTAGCGATTCAAGGTTTATTTTCGCCTGGGGTTTGCTAAAAATTGGATTCAAAGTCTTAATCTTTTTTTTTTTTTCCATTTTCTAGTTTTCCATTTTCTTTACTGTCAAAAAGTTTTCAAAGGCACAGGAACTTTGTGGGATTTGATCTACTCCCTCCTTCCTTCCCTTAAAAGTATTGAACTTTCATGATTTGGAAGCTATCTCTGGTAATGGAGGTTAGCCTCAAAAGAATTATTTCCCCATAGCCTTTTCACTATCTCTGACTGTTCCTGAATTTATCTTACAGGGAATGGTTTTGTTAACTTTGTCAGTATCAGTAATTCCTTTGAGTCATCGAGAAGTGGTATTCTTCATAGCGCTTTACACCTTATCTGTGGGTGGAGGAGGGTTTAGGCCCTGTGTGCAACCATTTGCAGCCGACCAATTTGATGAAAACAAGCCTGAAGAATTGCATGCTAAGAACTCATTCTTCAACTGGTGGTATGTGGCCATAATGGGTGGCATGTTCTTTTCAACTATAGTGGTCATCACTTTGCAGGTAAATTTTCAACACTTATCATGATGTCAGATTAGTAAATGCAATATGTTTAAAAGAGATTAACCTTTAGGGAAGATTATAATTCCAAGAACTAGAAACATCAATGGATTGGAATGGAGAAAAGCTGAAAGATCTAGCATGAAAAGTCTTGCTTTACAATTATTTTTTTTCTATAAGTTGGCCAATGGGAATGCAGTACTTGTAATGTCAAGATGGGAAGGTGTATTGACTCTTCGAGTGTGACATCTGGGACCAATCTCTTTTTTCTGCTTTTGCGTGCTTGATTTTGACAATTCAAGCATGTGCCAAAATAGAATGGGGACTTAAATGGTGTTTGCACTTCTAACCTTGCTAATTTTCGCTGGTTTTCTTTTCTTTCTTGGCTTTTGTCAACTGAGCTGTTTTATTTTCTGGTGAGGAAAACAAATTTGGTATGAATTGTTCAGAAAATTTATAGGCAAACAACTGACCTAATACATAAGAATTCAAGACCTGAGGATGTCAACATTGAGCTTGGGGTTCAATCTATCCTCATTCTATCAATTAGACGTGCCTTCAGGTATGCATTTTAAGTTAGTAGGGTGCACTGGAGATGGAATGGTTAGTTTATGATAACCACTTAGAATGCTTGCCAACTTGCTTTTAACATTTTCTCGGTTAGAGAAGTCCCTTCTTGTTTAGTCTTTATAGCCAGTTTGACTTGAGGGTTGGAATTGTTGAACTTTCTTTTTTCTGGGGCTCTTATGCCTTTATCTGATATTGTTTTGAACTAGTATGTTACCATATAGAACTCCGGTGTGAGTATTTCTGAGCTAAGTGAGAATCAGTACTAGATACTAATTGTAGCAATTGTAAGAAAAATATTTACAATATACTCCCTTTGTCCTCGTTGATGGAAGAATTCCTGTCTTTAATAAATATAAACTTTGCAAGAATTGCTTTCTGATGTTCCAGAAAAAATCCTGCAACACATGAATTTAATTGCGCAGGATGATGCATATAGAAGAGTAGTTAATGAGGATGATCTTGTAATGAACATGGCCTTAATTCAGTTGTTGACGATGATTACCTTCCATTGTCAGGTTTTTTATTGTAATTCTCATCACTTTATGAATAGGATAACGTTGGATGGGCAGCAGGATTTGGAGTATTGGCAGCAACAATGGCTTTTGCATTGATACTATTTTTAGTGGGAACTAAGAGATACAAGATACACAGAGCAGAAGGGAGCCCTTTTGTTATGGTTGCTCAAGTGCTTGTTGCAGCTGTCAGGAAGTGGCGCACTAGCACTGATGATAACCTTGGTAACCGGAATTTATACTATGAAGAGATCGTTGGGAGTTCCGACGAGGATAAACAGCCTGTATCACAAACTAAAATATTCAGGTACCCTCAAATCAATGTGTATTTGGCTCATTTAAGTAGACTTGCCTTCAGTTTTTGGATGGTTGTTTTGGAAAGACAATGATTACATGCGATTAAACAATAATGAATAACCGGTTAGCACAAATTAAAAGCAGTCATCATTCACAGAATTTGGTGTTGAACTGGGGTGTGTATCGCCCGCTGTGTCCATCTTTAAACTATACTTTCTGATTTTTCAATGCAAATCAACTGTTAATTTTTGGAAAATATTTTCATATCTTTTCTGATAATAATAATAATAATAATAAAAAAATAGAGTTTGTGCAATCAAAATTGGCATCATCTGTTTACATCATGACCATTGACCAGCCTCTTCCTTTTAGTAGATAGTTTGAAATTTGGTTTTAGCATATTGAATGTCTAATGCTTTTTCTCTTACTTTGTTTCAGTAATTGTTAGGTTTCCAATTCAATGAGGAATAGTTATGATGCTCTTGATTGCAGCATTTATCTAATATTTAGGCTGAAGTCCATGTCATAGATTCTAAGGTTCCAATTTAGTCTTAATCTCATCGAAAGCTCAAAAACTTCTGCAGATTTTTGGACAAGGCAATGATCATCGACAAGGTTGATGCCTCCAGAGGTACCAGAAATCCTTGGCGGCTGTCCTCTCCGTACCAAGTAGAAGAAGTGAAACTTGTCCTTCGCCTCATTCCCATATGGCTAACCGGATTAATATTCACCAATGTGAATGCTATGTTCTCAACTTTTTTCATCAAGCAAGGAGGCACTTTGATAAGATCAATTGGCCCTCTTCACAATTTTCCTCCATCTGGACTTCAATGTCTTGTAGCCTCACTAATAATAATCTTCATCCCAATTTATGACCGAGTTTTTGTTCCTGCAGTCAGAAAGTTAACTGGACACCCCACTGGAATTACTATCTTGCAAAGAATAGGCATTGGATTGTTTCTTTCTGTGCTTGAGATGTCGGTGGCTGCATTAGTAGAGACCAAAAGAGTGAATACTGCAAGAGAGTATGGTCTATTGGACATGCCAAAAGTGACGATACCAATGAGTGTGTGGTGGCTATTACCACAATACATCTTAGGTGCACTGGCAGATGTGTTTACTCTTGTTGGATTGCCACAGATTTTCTACGACGAAATGCCACTTTCATTGAGAAGCTTAGGAGGTGCATGCTATTTAAGCGTAATAGGAGTTGGCAGCTTCCTTAACACTGCTATTATATCCATTGTGCAGGCAATCAGCTCAAGATATGGAGACACTTGGCTTGGCAGCAATCTTAATCGTGCACATCTTAATTACTTTTACTGGGTGAACGCTGTTTTGTGTGCTGTAAACTTGTGTGTTTTTATATGGATTGCTAGGAGTTTCAGGTATAGGAAGGTTGATCAGAAACCTGAAACAAGCAGTGGAAGCTGAACTGTAATTCATTGGAATATTTTAGATAGCTACACCGTCTTAAATCAAAAGAAAATTCATTTGTGATGAGTAAAGCTAAGTGGTGATCTTCTAACGGGCTAGTCTGGATGCATCCTCCAATTTGTTGGCTTGCTATATATTGTATCCTCTGCCGAAACTTTTTCACAGGAATATGGAATTTGTATGTGATTGAGACAAAAGTCTCAATGATAATCCTTCTTTCCGCTCTCAAGTGAGGTGGTCCAAGTATGGCGTTGCTTAAAAGCATACATAAGAAGCTCGTCGGATGGGTGGCCATGACTATTCCGGGAAGCTATTTGTGAGAAATGTGAAATAGGATCATCTGCTCGCAGGAATATTTAATATTTGAAGTACCTGCTTGGTCTTACAGTAGATTTAGCTCTTTAACTTTGTATTGATACTATTGTCGAATCAACCTCTTGGTTGGAATCAAAAACATGAACTGAATTTATTTTAAGAAACAAACACAATCTAGAGTAATGTTGTAACAAACTATTGACGGAAGTATGTATGGTAACATAAGATTTGGCAGAGAAAATAAAGTCAAATGTAAACAAGCAATGTGATCTTCTTAATCACCGGAGAATTTGACATGGATGACTCAAAACTTGAAACAAGTCTAATCCCTTCAGGTCACAGAGGCTGTGAGTTCCTGACCCTGAACCGAATCAAAACATTCTCCAATATGAAGTAAGAAACAAGAAAGCTGACTTTAAACACATTAATGTCTAGAAAGCTATTCTCCTTTTTCGACGGATGTTTTTGGCAATGACAGTGGTGGTGCTGCTGTGCTGCATCTCTTTGGCAATGGCATCCCACAAGGGAAAGGATTTCCTTCATAGCAGCTTTTATTAAATAACTAGAATGTAAGTCATTATGAGTCAGAAATATATTGTTGGTACTCTTCGAACTGTAACGGCTCTCTTTTCCTCCGTCGATCTGTACGCACATCTCCGGCGATGGTGCAAGATAAACCAGGCTTTGTCTTTGCGGCCTCCTGCTCGTCCAATCCCAAGCGCCAACGGCCGACTGAACCCCCTGATAAGGGAGGTGGGGTGGAGGATCCTTTTCCGGCGTTGACGCCTCACCCTCCCACTGCTGGCGCTTCTCCGTCCGCGGGTGGAGCGGTCTCTGTCCTGAACTCGCCGCTGCTCCACTTTCAGGGAGCTATTGATTTGGTGGAAACCCAGCTGATGGGGTCGGGCTTCTGTGATGCCGACCACCGCCTGCTCCGCTGGTCGGTGGACAAGGCTTTGAGGACCACGCTAGAGGAACCGTTGGAGAATTCCGTGGTTGTCAAACTCCTAGGTCACAAAGTAGGGTTCTATTTATTAAAATCCAAGCTCTCGCAGATGTGGAATAGTACTGGCGCTTTTGAGTTAGCTGATTTGAGTAATGACTATTTCTTGGTAAAGTTCACGGAACCCTCAGACAAGAAATTTGTGCTTGCTAATGGCCCGTGGATGCTCCAGGACCACTATCTTGTGGTGAGGGATTGGCATTCTAATTTCAAACTCTTTGTTTCGTCTATTCGCCATGCCCTTGTCTGGATTCGTTTGTCTGAATTGGCGTTGGAATACTACAATGTGGATGTATTGTACACCCTGGCGAAGGCTTTTGGGACCCCAAGGCGTTTGGATGCAACCACTTTGCAAGGTAACAGAGGACGCTTTGCGCGTTTCTGTGTTGAGGTGGACCTATCTAAACTGCTTATCCCAAAAATTCAAATTGATGGCATAGATTATTTGGTTGAATATGAAGGCCTGCATAAGATTTGTTATCAGTGTGGGATTTATGGTCATACAGCAAATTCCTGCCCGGAGGCTGGGGCATCTGTTCTTGACTTTCCACCGGAAGCAGGAGGGACTCCTCCTCCCTCCCAGGATCCTCCTCAGGGTCAGCTGTATGGTGACTGGATGGTTGTCCGTAAAAGGAGGTCCCTTGCAGCTCGTGGAAGGGACACTAACAATTCGGCGAGGCTTGCTTCCTCACACAACCGCTTTCACGGACTTGACAATGCTGAGGTCCAGGGGCCTGATCCAGTGGCGCCTCGTGAACCATCCAAGGAAGCTGACTCAATTCACCGTAGTGACAAAGGCTGGAAAAAAGTGGTTCCTAAGAAACATTCACACAGGACTGTTCAGGGAGGAGCGTCCAAGTCTCAGCGTAAAGACAATCCGGACTCCCTTTTCAATTATATTGCTAGGCAGGACCGTTGTCCACCAACTCTGCCTTTCCCTGCTCCAGTTGATATGTCTCGGGATGCCCCCTCCTCGTCTTTTCCTGATGCATTAAGGAGGAATGGTGTAGGGTCTGTGTTTTGCATAGGGCCCATGTTTTGCGTACCTGGGCGGTCCTGCCCCAGCGTACCTCAAGTGATCACGCGACCTCTACCTCAAGTGAGCACGCGACCACTACCACTAACAGGTATTGTCCTCTTTGGTCATGGGCACGATTCGAACCCATGACCTCAAGGTTTTGTTGTTTCTTTGAACACGCCTCTTACCATTGAGCCACTTTTTTTTTAATGTAGGGACCCGAACTTTGCGTACCGAATGGGTTTCCCGCGTACCTCAAGAGGCCCGCGACCCCTACCGGGGTGGATTTTCCCCTGGTATTGTCCTCTTTGGTTACCTGGGTGAGCCACTGCTCGAACCCAGGACCTCAAGGTTTTGTTCTACTTTAAATGGACGCCTCTCACCATTGAGCCATTAGCCAATGGCTCAATGGTAAGAGGTGTGTTCTAAGAAACAACAAAACCTTGAGGTCATGGGTTCAAATCGTGCCCATGACCAAAGAGGACAATACCTGTTAGTGGTAGTGGTCGTGTGCTCACTTGAGGTAGAGGTCGCGTGATCACTCGAGGTACGCTGGGGCAGGACCACTCAGGTACGCAAAACACGGGCCCTACGCAAAACACAGACCCTATAAATGGATAGCCAACTGGACCTTCTCCAGCGCTTCCTTTGGGGCATCCCGCGCCCTTCGTGTCAGGGGAGTCTAGTGCCCAAGCCTTGAATTGCCACCCTTCCCGACCGCCTAATCTGATTCACACGGACAGCCCCCCTACCCTTCAGGATGATGTTCCTCAACAACTCTGTGTTGATGTTGTTCTGCCCACTGCGATAGTGGAAGATGCAGTAGCTCCGGATGAGCTTGCCAAGATGCAACCCTACCGTGAGTTTTGCTGGTCTCCGGTTGTTTTTTTTTAATCTCTTCTGTTGTCTTATTATTATGATTAAGTTCAATATTATCTATTGGAATGTGCGAGGGGCTGGCAATAAGAACGCCTGGCGACATATCCGCGAGTTGCTCCGGAGCCATCTTGCGGATGTTCTTATTATTTCTGAACCGAGGATCCCTTTTGCTCGATTGCACCGGTTTTGGTCTAGGCTTGGGTTTGATGGCAGTGCTATTCAAGACCCGCACGGATTTTCGGGTGGCATCTGGGTGCTTTGGAGGACCTTTGTGTGTACTTTCTCTGAACTTTTCTCCATGAGGCAATATATTACGGGGCGGATTCGTCAATCCGATGGTGCTACCTTCTTACTCTCTGCCATTTATGCTACTCCTGTTCCCACGACTAGAGACTGGCTTTGGGACCATTTGAAATCGGATGTTTGGCCACACAAGGAACCCTGGGTGGCTATTGGGGATATGAATGATGTGGCTTGTCATGCGGAGAAGAGGGGGGGGGGGGAGGGGGGCGTCTTTTCCCTTCACAAATGGCTAAGTTTCGGCACCATTTACATAATTGTGAACTTTTGGACCTTGGGTATGTGGGTTCGAAGTTCACTTGGGTTCGCAATACGATGCCTCCGGTATATGAGAGGTTGGACCGCGCGGCGAGTAATATGGATTGGAGACTATCTTTTCCGGATGCTGTGCTTCTTCATCTGCCGCGGGTTCATTCGGATCATTGTCCTCTGCTCCTGAAAACTGGGGGTAACCATTTTGTTCCTCATGCTAAGCCTTTTCGCTTTGAAGCAGCATGGCTTTCCGACAGCCGTCTTGATAGTGTCGTTTATGGTAATTGGGATCATTCGGCCCACCCAGAGATAGCTCTTAAAAAGATTGAACAGGCCGATGTCCATTTCAACAAGCATATGTTCGGTAATATTTTTCGTAGGAAAAGAGCTCTTCTGGCCCGGATTAGAGGGGTCCAACTTGAACTGCAGGTTTCTTTGTCTAGCCAATTGACTTCCCTTGAGCAGCAACTGCTGTCTGAATACAATCAGGTCTTAGCTTAAGAAGAGGCTTTGTGGTTCCAAAAGAGCCGCGAGCACCACCTTTTATTTGGGGATCGTAATAACTGATACTTTCAGGCTATGACAATTGTTCGTCGTCGACGCAATAAGATTGACAAGCTGAAACTTATGCACTTGGAGGAGTGGTGTGATGATGGTAATGCTTTTAAGCAAGATGTTTTCAATTATTTCTGTGAGCAGTTTGTCCGGAGTGAGGGAACAGGTATTACTTCCGCTTCGGCGTTCCATTAGAAGTTAGGGGAGGATGCCACTCGGTCCCTTTTGGCGCCAGTGACCGCAGCGGAAGTTCATACAGCTTTATTCTCTATGGGTAGTTATACGTCTCCCGGTCCAAATGGATTTCAACCCATTTTTTTCAAGAAGTATTGGGCCTTTCTGGGCAGCTCGATCACGACGATGGTGCAACAGGCCTTTGTGAGTGGTGATATTGCTGATAAGCTCGCCGAAACTCTTCTTGTGTTGATCCCTAAGGAGGTGGCTCCGGATAGAATTACCAAATTTCGCCCCATTAGTCTTTGCAATGTTCTCTTTAAGCTCATTACTAAGGTGTTGGTTAATCGATTGCGACCTTTCATGAATGAATTAATTCACCCCTGCCAATCTAGTTTTATCCCGGGCAGGAGCACAACTGATAATATTATCATGGCCCGAGAAATTATGCATTACTTGTGGAGAGCTAAGAGCAGATTTGGGGCAATGATGATTAAACTAGACCTTGAGAAAGCATACGACCGGGTCAATTGGACTTTCTTGGAGGCTACTTTGCGAGATTTTTAGTTCCCTCCCCGTATTTGTTCGTTGATATTGAATTTCATTCGACGGACTACTATGTCTGTGGTTTGGAATGGGGAATGCCTTCCAACCTTTAAACCTGGTCGTGGTCTTCGACAAGGTGACCCGATCTCCCCTTATCTATTTGTGTTATGTATGGAAAAGTTAGCTGCTCTTATTTCTCAATAGGTTACTGATGGTGGTCTGCGGCCGGTTTCAGTTAGTAGAGGTGGGCCTCGGATTTCTCACTTATTTTTTGCTGATGATGTTCTGCTTTTTTCAAAGGCTACGATCTCCCAAGCGCAGGTTTTTTCCACGATCCTGAATGACTTTTGGGGGGCGTCAGGGATGCGGTTATGTTTGGCCAAGTCAAATTTTTTCTCTTCTCCTAGAGTCTCTCGACATACTCGGGATCGACTTGGGCAAATTTTGGGCTTCAACTTCTGTTCTTCTCTGGGGAAATATTTGGGGTTTCCTCTTGGCGATGGGACTCTTAATAAAACCTCCTTTGATGAGCTTGTGTCTCGGGTGGAGCATAAGTTGGCCGGCTGGAAAACCAAACTGTTAAATTTTGCGGGTCGTACAACTCTGGCTAAGGTGTCTCTCAGTGCTCTCCCACCCACCTTATGCAAACTACTTGGTTTCCGACATCGGTGTGTGAGAAATTGGATCAAGCAACCTAATCCTTTATTTGGATTTCTTCTGGCCATTCCCATGGTATTCACCTTGTTGCTTGGCCTATGGTTACCCAGCCCAAGAGCTTGGGTGGTTTGGGCTTGCGAGCCTCCCGCACCTTTAACACGACATTGCTTGGTAAGGCCATTTGGGCCCTACTCACGAACTGTGATAAGCCCTGGGTCCGGATGCTTGAAAAGAAATATATTCGGGGAGGTGACATTCTCAGTATGAGGGATTTTACAAGTGGTTCTCAATGTTGGCAATCGCTAGTTAAAGCAGCTCAAGTCCTTTTCCAGGGTTTCAGGTATCGCATTGGTAATGGGAGCTCGATCTCCTTTTGGCGAGACAATTTCCTAGGATATGGGCCGTTGCAAGATTTTGTTCTTTCTATAGCGGACACGGACCTCGATTTGATGGTTAGTGATGTGTTGCAAGCGGATGTTCAGTGGGATTGGGGCAGGGTGACTTTGGTAATCCCGCTTGAAGTTCGAGCCCTCTTTCCTAAGGTTTTTCAACCACGTTTCTCTATGGGTGTGGACAGAATCTTTTGGGGCAATTCTCCGAATGGGATTTTTTTGGTTAAGTCGGCTGTGGATTGGCTTACTCGCGGTGCTGCTGGGAGGCCTACAGTTGTTCCCAGGTCGGATTGGATGTGGATTTGGAAGCTTTGTTGTCCTGAGAAGGTTCGGTTCCTCGCTTGGCTTATTGTTCATGAGCGAGTCCACACCCAAGAGTTTCGTCTCCTTCGCCACTTGGATACTTCAGGTATGTGTCGTCGGTGTAATTCCGGTATCGAATCCATGGAGCATTTGTTTCATGACTGTTCGAAGGCTCGCTAGGTATGGTTTCTTCTTTTTTTTTTCTGGCGTTTTGCCCCCTCTTTTTTATTCTGGCTCGTGTGTTGACTGGTTCAAACACTGGAGTTGGGATTCCTCTAGTTTAGGAGTTGGCCGCTGGCTTGATATTGTTTTTCTAACTGGTATTTGGTTTATTTGGCTCATGAGAAACCACGATACCTTTGGAGATCCAGATGTTGCTTGCCCGCTCATGTCGCAGTTACGTTGTGCAATTGTGGAGTGGAATACTTTGTTGGGCCCTATGGGCAATAGCGATGCTCCAGTCCGGCGTTGGGTTGGCTGGAACGTCCCTATAGCGGATGCGATCTGTGTGAATGTTGATGGGAGCTCTCGGGGTAATCCGGGTGAGGCTGATTTTGGCGGTGTTCTTAGGAATTCAAATGGTACTTGGTTGGGAGGCTTCTTTGACAGTATTGGCGTTGCTACTAATATGGTTGCTGAGTTGTCGGCTATCTTCTTTGGTCTCCTCTCAGCTTGGGAGAGGGGGCACAGGCACGTCGTCCTTTGCTCCGATTCTCTAGAAGCGATTCGTTTGATTCGAGATGGTCACTTTCTGGTTCATCCTCATGCTAACTTGTTGGGTGATATTTCCGCAATGTTACACTGGGATTGGAATGTTGTTCTTATTCATTGCCTGTGCGAAGGCAATCAAGTCGCTGATGCGCTTGCGAAAATGGGTAGTCGTTCTTCTACTTCCTTTCAGTTTTTGGAAGCGCCTCCTCCAGAGGTTGGCCTTAGTTTGTTAGCGGATAAGTTTGGCGTTCTTTTTGAACGTCAGTAGCCTCCCTTTTTTGGGGTTGTGTATTTTTTCTTCCTTTCATTTGCATAAAAAAAAGAATGTAAGTTTGTCCTTTGTGACACGGTTTCTTCTCATGTTTCTCTCTGTAACTTTGTCTGTCCATTGGGACAATTTTGTTTTTCGTTGAGTCAATTAACGGAGCCATGGCCAACCTCTTTGTACATGACGACGAGGAGGAAGGCTGGAATCAGGAAGAGATGGAAAGGGGCAACACAGTTTCAAATGAGAACGCGTTAGTTGGTATGTTTCTAACAAAGGCCATTATTAGTACTGCTGCTATGAGCAATACTTTGGCAAACATCTGGAGACCGGCAAGAGGAGTTCATATTTTGGAATTAGGGGAAGGGCGTTTCAAGTTCAAATTTTTTCATGAAGTAGATGTGCAAAGGGTTCTGGATCGATGTCCGTGGACCTTTAATAACCACTTATTGGTTCTCCACCATTTGGCAAAAGGGGAAAATGCAAGAACAGTCCTGATTAGGTTTTGTGACCAATGGTTACAAATACATAACCTCCCTCTTGGATTTATGTCAAAGACAATGGTGAAGCGATTTGGGAATTTTATGGGTAAATTTGTTGAATATGATCCACGAGGGCTCATTGGAACCGACAGACACTATATGAGATTGAGGGTGTCAATCGACCTGATTCAACCACTAATTAACAAGAAGAAAATCAATATGGTTGATGGAGCAACGACATATGCCGAATTCAAGTATGAATGGCTTTCCTCGTTTTGTTACCTTTGTGGGCTTCTTGGGCATGTGGATTTCTATTGTGATCTGAGACTGGAGTAATAAGCTTCGGAACTTGTTTTCCAATGGAATGATGACATTGTTGCTCCGATTCGACAGACTAATCCGGTCACGAGTTCTTGGTTGCGATCAAAGGATGGTGGAAAGTTCATCAAGGAACGATATCACTTTGGGGGGTTAAAGATACCACATCCAACCTTTCAAAATTCAAACTCCATTTTGCATCATATCTCGGATACGACAGCGGGGAACAAGAAGTGTGCTAATTATAGGGCTGTTTATGCTGGTGGGAACATTTTACTTGAGGGGGCAACTTCAGAGGAGATGGAAGATGATTTGGCGGAAGAGAATAATCTGATGTGTTTGGATAAAGGAAAGAAAAGACAGCGGCATGAACACCCACATATTTCTCTCGTTTTTGGTAACAAGGATTCGATTGGAACACACCTCTTGCATGATTTATCGCAAGAAAACTTACCAACAGCAGGCACTGCTAAGCAGGCCAGCCGATCACAATGAAGATCTTTAGCTGGAACTGTCGGGGGCTTGGCAACCCTCACACAGTAAGATCTTTGAAAGACTTAGTCTATCGCCATAAACCTTCGATCATTTTTTTAATGGAAACTATGATTGAAGCTTCTCCGTTGGATAGTATCAAAAGGAATTTGGGTTTTGATTCTTGTTTTGGAGTGGACCGTTTTGGTAGAGGGGGTGATCTTGCTCTTCTTTGGAAAAAGGTGGTGATTGTGACTCTACGGTCTTACTCCAATAATGTTATTGATGCTGCTATTTTAGGTATGGAAGGGGTTAGTTAGAGATTGACAGGCTTTTATGGCTTTCCTGAGAGACAAAGACAAACTGATTCTTGGAACCTTCTCCATTTTTTGGCTTCTCAGAGTAATGACAAATGGCTCTATGTTGGCGATTTTAATGATCTGATTTCTCCTATGAAGAAACAAGGAGGCGTTGAACATCCTAACTTTCTTTGCTCGGATTTTAGAAGTGCTTTACAGGATTCTCACCTCTTTGAGGTGCCCATCTCAGGTTCTTTGTTTACGTGAGAATGATGTGTTGGTACCAAAACTGTTGTGCGGGAAAGATTGGATCGAGCTGTAGCCACTAGTGATTTCCTAAATCTTTTCTCGGTCTGTCTCTATTTTGTAATTGTCACTACTGTTTCGGATCATATGCCCCTTATTATTGCTCTTGAGAAATCATTTCATGCGTGGAGTAGGAAAAGGTTTAGGTTTGAAAATTCTTGGCTCCTTGAATATGCTATTATGATTGTTATGGAGGAAGCGTGGAGGGAGTCGGGTTTACGTTGTACCATAGATAAAAAGAAATCTTGTTGTGTGGCATTGGACGCATGGGGTGGTAGACTTAATCAGGAATTAATTAACAAGAAGAAGGAAGTGGGAGCTGAATTGGAATTACTGTTGGGCAATAGTCTCCATGATGATAATGTCGTAGTAGGGAGATTGAAGGCTGAATATAATTAGTTACTTGAGCACAAAAAGTTTGATGGAGGCAGCGAGCAAAGGTGTTTTGGTTGAAGGATGGGGATATGAATTCTAAATTTTTCCATTCCCAAGTTAATGTGTGACGGAAAACTAATCAAATCACAACCTTGAGGGATAGTTTGAACAACGGTGTCGGATCCGCAAGGAATGCTATAAAAAAATTAGTAGGGAGATATTTTTTAGATTTGTTTAGTGGAGAAGCGGCAGATTATATCTGGGTCGAACGTACTGTCCCAAGCTGTGTTACCTAAGAAGACAACGAGCTACTTCTAGCTCCATTCTCGAAGGAGGAGTTCAGAGCTGTAATTTTTCATATGCACCCGAATAAGTCACCTGGCCAGGACGGTTTAAATCTAGCCTTTTATCAGAAGTTTTGGGAGGTGATCGGTGATGGCATAGTCAAAGACTGTAATACCTGGCTTATGTCAGGTACCTTTCCTGCTACGTTGACAGATATTTTAGTTGTTTTAATTATCAAAATCACTCATCCTGAGTATGTGAAAGATCTAAGACCTATAGCTTTATGTAATGTATTGTACAAAATAGTGTCTAAGGTCTTATCCAATCGTTTGAAACACATCCTTCCTCACATTATTTTTGAATACCAGTCTACTTTTGTCCCAGGGTGGTTAATATCTGATAATGTCTTAGTTGCTTTTGAATTAATTCATGGGATGAAAACTAACAAAGGTGTATCGGGGAGTGCTGTGTTGAAGATTGACATCTCTAAGGCATATGATAGAGTAGATTGGGGTTTCCTTGAAATTCTGCTGATTTCTTTAGGTTTTGATGCGCGGTGGATCAAATTGATGATGCTTTGTGTGAGGGATTTAAAGTATTCGATTTTGTTAAATGGGTGTGAGATTGGCCCTATCATTCCAAGTAGAGGCATCCGTCAAGGGGACCCTATTTCTCCTTATCTATTTATTATCTGTGCAGAAGGTCTTTCTTGCCTTCTTAGTCAAGCAGAGCAGAGAGGTTTCATTTATGGGTGCCGGGCTAATTCTAGAGGGTTACGAATCTCTCGCTTATTTTTTACAGATGATTCGTTACTCTTTTTTAATTCCTCTGAGATTAAATGTGGTGCTATTTTTTTTAGGGAAATGTGGTGCTATTAAAAGTATTTTGACAAAATATGCAGCAACTTCAAGTCAGTCAATCAATTATCAAAAATCGAGCATTCTGTTTAGCCCCAATGTTAGGTTTGATGAGAGGAGGAAATTATCTGATATCCTTGGGGTTTACATCCCGTTGGATCAAGGGAAATATTTGGGGTTGCCATCTCTTATTGGGAGAAGTAAGAAAAATATTTTCAATTATATCAGAGATAAATTATGGCAAAGGGTGAATACATGGAATAATAGATTTTTATCCAGAGCTGGTAAGGAGGTACTTTTAAAATTTGTTGCTCAGGCCATTCTTTCTTATTGTATGAGTATGTTTATGCTTCCAAAATCTATTTGTGAGGAACTGCAAAAAATCATGAACTCCTTTTGGTGGGGTATGAAAAAGGAAGTGGGGGAAAATATTCAATGGTTGTCATGGGAACAAATGTGTGATAGTAAAGCAGATGGTGGCATGGGTTTTAGGGATTTAAGGTGCTTTAATTTAGCAATTCTTACTAAGCAAGGTTAGAGACTGCTTACAAAATCCAACACTCTTTTTTTTCGGTGTTCAAGGCTAAATATTTTCATAAAGGGAACTACATGAATATTGGTTTGGGATCTAACCTAAGTTTCACATAGAGAGGTATCTTGCAAGCAAAGGAATTGCTTAAGTTAGGTGCCAGAATTCAGATTGGAGATGGGGAGTCAACCAACTTCTGGTTGGATCCTTGGATACCTAGGTACTTGAATTTTTGATTGCTTGCAGGAACAGGGGCTAAGGATTGTAATCTGATGGTCCATGCATTTCTTAATTGGGAGAATAGATGTTGGGATATGGAGAAACTTAAAGAGGTGTGCCGTAAGGAGGATGTGAAATATATTTTGACGATTCCATTAGGTTTGAGGAGCAGACCAGATAAATGGCTAAGGCACTTTGATAAGAGGGGTCATTACACTGTCATGTCTGGGTATTACCAAGCTCTTATATTGAGGAAAGGTCCTTATGATGAGCGAGAAGATATATGGAATTTTTTGTGGAACTTAAAAATCCCTCCTAAAGTTAAAGCTTTTATGTGGAGACTTTTAAGGGATATTCTTCTTACCAAAGAGCGAATATTTAGAAGAGGAATAGATATTATCTCAAGTTGTAGTCACTGTGGCGGTAATGAAGACTACTTTCATGTTTTCGTGGGCTGCTATATAGCGAGAGAGATTTGGAATGACTTTGGATTGAATTTTAGCTCTTTTGGGTCGACTATCTTTACTTGTGTTTGCAATGTTTGCAAGGCTGTCCCTGTTGATATCATGAGGAATGCTCGCATGGTCTTATGGCAGATATGGTGTAGCAGAAACAATTCTATTTGGGAAGCCAAGCTCACACCTTGCTCGCAAGTTCTAAGGAAGGTAGCTTCATTTCTTCAGGCCTGGACAGCAGCACGAGGCCTTTATACTTCGATTTCTGCTGTCTCCAACAGTCCTGGCAGCTCTTCTCAGTCGGATGGCATTATCGCTTATGATCCAAATGCAGGAACTTCATTGCATTGGCGTTGCTTCGTAGATGCATCAACTTTTCCCCACATGAACAAAAGTGGTTATGGAGTCGTGGTTAAAAACAACGCAGGAAAAGTTGAGTTTGCTCTCTCAGGTCTATATTCTGGTGTATTTGAACCTAAGATAGCAGAAGCTCTAGCTTGTCGTTCTCTTCTGTCCTGGGTTGATGTTGGATCCCGTTTCCGGAACCAAACCCTTGCTTTGATACCACAATTGTTGGATCCCGCTTGAGCCCAGAATCCAACTCTTCAGAATGCCATAATACTGAGCGTGATTCCTTGTAATCTCCTTAACTATCATCTTCTTGCTCTGATATCACCTATGTTGGGCCCCGTTTTCGAAGCCCAACAATCACTCCGAATATCATAAACAACAAAAACGTAAACGGGTTTCCAATCTCTTTAACCCTCACCAAAAAGTCCTCATTCTCATAACATCTCAAGCCACAAAGGTGAGCCCACACAACGAAATCACAACAATCACAATTGACTTCTTCAAAATGGTAGTTCTTAGTCTCTAGTTCATTTAGAAACAAGAGCCACCTCAATCGGAACTCTATAGCTCAAGATGTGCTTAAAAATCCAAAGTATGGTCATAGCTCAACCATGCTCTCCCAACCGACGCCTCACTTCCTTTATATCAAACTTTTTTTAATTTAACTCCAAAGGCTATAAATTTTTATGGAGAGGTAGAAAAGCATCTTAGGAATCCAACGCTTCAAGAGTCACCTCAATCGGAGGTCGGACGAAGGAATTATGGCCAAACGAATCCAACATGTTCATGACCTTCCTCGTATTGAACATGCCTTGGCCCAAACGCCATAACTCTCATTATAGATGTCGATTGACTTTGTTTTTAGACGGTTGAAAAGTAGACTTCTAGATCTACAACTTTTATGAAGATCAAAAATTGAAATTCTGTCGTTTTCGGGGTCAAAACACACGGACCGTGTGATCCAACATGATCAGGCCGTGTAACCTTTGGGTGTAACAGTGTTCCTGCACTGGAAATACACGGGCTGTGTGATTTTACACGGTCAGACCGTGTAACCTTCGGGTGTAACAAAATTTTCACCCTCCAAGACCCCTCCAAAGGGTCCTAAACCCATCCTAACTTCCCCTTTACTCATAATCTTGCCAAAATCAACTCTTTCTAGTCC